>MVAP01000101.1:0-57025 GCA_014825765.1 Cystofilobasidium macerans | reverse complement strand
GTGGGGGGGGGGGGGGGGGGGGGGGGGGGGGGGGGGGGGGGGGGGGGGGCGGGGGGGGGGGGGGGGGGGGGGGGGGGGGGGGGGGGGGGGGGGGGGGGGGGGGGGGGGGGGGGGGGGGACATCATGGCGGCAAAGAGGCCAGCAAGCCAGCGTTCGGTCGGCGAGAGGGGCGAGCGCCGGAGCTTTTCGGCCCACGGACGGATGGGAAGGAGGAAGCTGGGGTGTGGTGGTGGTTTCGAGCTCTTCTTCAGAGCCGAGCCAAGCCACAAGAGGAGAGAGAAGGACGGGGGTTCGTCGTCGTCGTCGTCGTCGACGCCTATGACCACCTCTCGACATCCCCCTTGCCGCCTCCCCCTCTCCCCTCTTGCCCTCCCTCCCTCCCCCCTCTCCCTTCCTCCCTATCCGTTCCTCCTCCCTTCTCTCGTGATGAAGAATGCGCACCCCGTCGCTGACCCTCCAAGCTCCTTTCCCCCCTTCTCTCCGACCCGCCCCCCCTCCCCTTTTCTCTCCAATCCAGCGTCGATCCTGCAGTTTGACGTCGAGCTCCTGCGCCTGTCGGGAACCGGTCTGCTCCTCGTGGCCAAGAACGGTCAGTCCGTCTCTTATTTCTGATTCCCGTCGCAGCAACGCGTCGCGTCCGTTGGTCGCTATCGCCCAACAGCGCCGAGCCGAGTCGAAGAAGGAAGCCTTCCTGCTCCTTCCCGACGAGCGCAAACACCTCCCAAGGGGGAGGGAGGGCACTCGCAGCCGAGCGAAAGGCTCTCCCCCCCTTTCCAAACCCCCCCCCCCCCCTCCGCTTTTGGCTCATCCGACGACTGACTCAACTCCCCTCCTGTCCACCCTTGATGGTCTCTTCCTCGCTTCCAACAGTGCCGATCGTGGACGGCAAGGCGGTCATCGACGTCGAGGGGATCCCGGAGGGGGACGACTACTTTGCCATCTTCATGGACTCGTACGACGGCACGGTGCGTCCTTTTTTCCCCTCTCCCCCTTCTTCTCTTTCCTTTTTTTCGAATCGGGTCCCCCCGCTGCCTGCGCTCGTCGTAACCCGTCTCCCGTCAACCGGACGCTGACGGACCCACCACCGGATCCCCGTGCCCCTTTTTCCCCCTTTCCCGTGCCGTGTTCGCTCCCCCCCCCCCCCAAAGGTCTTCTCACGGTCCTCCAAGTTCTCGATCCAATCCAGTGCGTTTCAACTGAACAAAGGAAAAAGGGGGGGGGGAGATAGGAAGAGGAAGGTGGATGACGCGGGCCGGGACACGTTTCTTCACACACAGAAAGTGACCCCCCCTTCCCCCCTTTCTTTTTGAACGGCTGTGCCCTGTCTTCCTCCTCCTCCTCCCAGATAACACCGCGTCGACCTCGGTCGAGGCCTCGTTGACGATGACGATCACGGGCGCCCCAAAGTACGTTTCCTAATCTTCTTCGGTCTCGGTCGATCGGGGGGCGCGGCGCGACTTTTAACTCAGCCGACCCTCTTTCCTGACCTGGCCTTCTCGTTCCCTCTCTTCCCTCCCCACGACTTTTTTCCTTTCTTCCTGCCCCCCCCCCCCCTCTCGTGCGACGCTCGTAGTCCGACCCGCGCGTTCGAGACGACGCTCGAGGCCCTCGCGACGACGACGACGGTCGGCGGGGTCGAGTACGTCGCCTCGTCGGCCGAGCGGTCGGTAGCCGGCCTCGGTGGCGGTCGACGACGACCCGCCGCCCTGCTGGCCGCCGGCCTCGCGACCGCCGCCGCCCTCGTCGTCGGAGGAGGGGGTGCCACCGACATCTTCGGTCTCGGTCTCTAAAGGAAAACCCTCCGCGAGCTGGCTCGCGTGAAGGGTCTTTTTTCTCCCCGAACCCCCCCGCCTCCTTTCCTTCTGTCCCTCTGCGCGAGCGATCGGGTCTCGAACGCCCTCTCGTCTCGTCTCGAAGGGAAGAGGGCCCTCGAGCTCGCACTCGCCGACGATCACGCTCCTCTTGCCCTTCCTGTCTCCCCTCCCCGGCGACCATCTTCGTGCTGCAATCACCAAACCTCCTTGCTTCATCCTCTCCCCCTCCATTTCTCTCTGATCATTCTTCTCTTTCGCCCCCCCCCCCCCCCTTCCTTCTGTCTGTCCGCTCGCTAGCTCGCTGCCTCGTACCCACCCCCCGCCCCATCCTCTCCAGAAACGGACCCGTCTCCTTCTTCTCCTGTCTCTTCATCTCCCTCTCGTCCCCGCACGCACAGCTTGGGCCAACACTTACCCCCCCCCCCCTCTTGTCTCCGGCCCACTTCCGCACGCGAGTTATTCCTCCTATCCGCTTCATATGCCTTCATCCCATGGTGTGACCCATGATGGACCTCAAGGGGAGAGAGGAGAGGAGGTGAGAGATGGATGTGTGTGCGTGGGAGGATTCCGCGCCGGAAAGAAAAAAGAGTCTGACCTCAGACGGCTGGACCCGAACCTGCTGCACCCGCACCTGCACCTGCACCCGTCGCCTTCGCCAGCAGACCCCCCTCAACGAGCACCTCGTACCGCTCGAGTCGCTGCCAGCCCGACTCGGACCCGTTCCAGCGCTCGTCGTCGACTGGCGGCGGCGCTGCCTTTCCGCCGCCGCCGCCCGGCGGAAAGGCAGCAGCGACGGGGTTCGGGGGCGGGGCGTCAAGCGAAGGGAGGCCAGCCTGCTCGATCGCAAACGAGGCGGCGACCGAGCCAAAGAGGATCGCTTTGGGGTAGGGATTGGGTTGGGGAGAAGAGTTGAGAGGAGGGTGGGCGGGAGTAGGAGCGGGGAGGGAAGAGATGTCAGAGCCGGATGTCACCAAACAAGAAGGGGGGGAGGGGAGGGCTCAGCGCATGATCCAGGAAGAGCGGGTGCACCATCAAGGCGTCCCCTGTCGGTGGGTGAGGGAAGGGATGGATGGATGAGGGAGTCGCACCTCGGTAGGCATCTCCTCCTGTCAACTTCAACCCGGCGGCCATCCCTCCGAGGAAGGCGTTGCCCCCGCCCGTGACGTCCCTGACCCGGCCCTGCTCGTCGGCGCCAAAGACGGCCGGCAGCCAGCGGACGGCCGTCGTCGTCGTCGTCGTTGAGGGGTCCGAGGTCGATGAGGGGAAGGCAAAGCAGACGCCTAGCGGACCACATCGGACGACGACGACGCGCGATTCGCGTCGCTCTCGCTCGTTGTTCGACGACGACGAGGACGACGATAACGCCGCCGGGGACGAGCCGTCGAGCGATTGACAAGGCGTCGTCCGCGCGAGCCAGCTTGCCATCTCCCTTGTCACGTCCTCTATTTGGCGCCTGAGGGGTCCGCTTCCTTCTCCGCCGCCGCCGCCGCCGTCGAGGCTCGTCGTCGATAGGGGAGCCGGCTCGAGGCCAAAGAGGGCGAGCGCCTCGAGGTGATTGGGCGAGAGGACCGTCATGTGTCGGCTGGCGGCCTGGATCGCTGGCCGGTTGACGGGTGTGCAGTCGGGCGGCATGGCTGTTTCCAGCGCGCCGGGATCAAGTTGGCAGCGTTCGACAGTGTAAAAACGCGTCAGCCGTGTACGACGGGAAGGGGGAGGAGGGGGGGGGGGGAGCGGCGAAACGTTTGAAGGGAAGGGGTCAGCAGAGAAGTCCAATAGACGGAACGCACGCTCCCAGATAAGCTTCGTTCGCTCCCACCCAAGCTGTCGGACCTCGTCGACGATCGCCTCGGCCCGCTCGGGCCCACAGACGAAATGGAGGCCGGCCGGCGGCCCTTGCTCGGGCGTGACGAATGGCGAGGGAGGGAGGTCGAGTGGCGAGATACGCTTGCGGGGCGTCAGATAACTGCAAGAGGGTGACACACGTCCGGCCGGGAGAAGCGATCGGTTTCGAGATGAACCAGAAGGACAGGAGAAAGGATGAGACGAGTACTTACCGGAAGCTTTGGTAGCCCTCGCTAGCTTGCTTCAGTCAATCAGGCTCCTTTCTCACTCTCGCGGCAGGGATCTCGACCTTGCAGTGCGCCGATGGGCTCGCGCAAGGCGAAAGACGAAACGGACTCACCCACGCTCCTCACCCGCATAGATGTTGAGCGCCCTCGTCGTCGCCTCCTCCTCGCCCCTCGGCCCCCGCCTCGGCCGGAACCACCACATCTCGCGGCCGAACGCTTCAAGCGCCTCGCGGAAGGCCGGTGGGAAGTCGGCTCCCTCGTCGACGATCATGCCGAGCGCCGAGGCCGGGAGGAACTGTCGGCCGCCTAGGATGGCGTACGTTCCTCCGCCGCCAATCTAGGTCGGGGGTTGGGTTAGATGGGTGGGTGCGATCATCCACCGGTCAAGGATCAGTCTCGATCAACCGACCTGCCGGTCTCTGCCTATCCATCCGTGCCCCAAGCCTTCCTTCGCACCTGCTCCGGAGGGTGATCCTCGACCACCTCGCCCGTCTGTACATTGCGATGTTCAAACTGGTCGATGATGAATTGACCTGCGAGCGCGCGGGAGGGCCGGCCGGCCGGGTCAGCAGAGAAGGGGAAAGGGGCAAGAAACGCCCGGCTGCGGCTTGCGCTGGGCTGGGAAGCAGAGAAAGAAACGGTACCGAGGGTGATGATCCGGCCCGAAAGGGGCATGAGCGGATCTGAAAGCGGCATCCCGCTTGCCTGCCAAGAGAAAAGAGAGAGAAAGAGTACAAGTTGGACCGGTCGACAGGCTGCTGTTGCTGCTGCTGTGCGCGCGCGGAGGGAGGGCCGAGCGCGCTCGAGCTGCTGCTGCTGAGCCCGTCCGCTCTTTTCCGCCCCTCCCTGCCACCCGACAACGCACCCTTCGCCCACCCTCCCATCCTTCCCCTCTCCTTTTCCAAGCAGCAGCTATGTCGACCTCGACCGTTCCCGAGCAGCAGGGCTTCTTCGCCTCCGTCTTCTCCTCCGTCTTCTCGACGTCCGTCCCCCCGACCCTTTCTTGCCCGGCCCCGTCCAGCCCGCCGCGCGCGCTTTTCCGCCGTCGGCTGGCGGCCAATCAGGCCTGCGCCCGATCGAGCGTCCCAACGGCCGATGGAGAGCTGACGCTCGACTGCACTCCCCCTTTGTTGATCGCTGGCTGCAGGGCTCACGCCGAGGAGGAGGAGAAGGCCGACGCGCCTCCCGCCGAGGACGAGTCGTCCGAGGAGGCCGAGGAGGAGGCGCCGGCGGAGGAGGAGCCGGCCGCTGAGGAGGAGGAGGAGGAGGAGGAGCCTGAGGACGTGCGTCCCTTCGATCTCTACCCCTCCTTAGCTCGAATAAGCCTAGGCAGGAGAGGCTGGTGCTGGCTCTCGTTGCTGTGAGCTCGCCAAGGAGGCTGACGTCCTGCTCGGCTCGCCTCCCTTCCCTCGACTGCTTCGCGTTCGCTCGCTCGCCGACGACCACCGAACCCTCGCGCACACGCCAACCTGCCTCACTTGACCCACCTTGCTTGCCCCTCCTGTCGACTTTTTCTCTCTACCTTCCCTCCTCTTGGAAATACGGGCTCGCCTGTCGTTCCCGCCCCGCAGATTATGCCCGCCCTTCGCGAGCAGTGCGAGAAGACGCCCCAGTGCGCGCCGGCAAAGGCGCACTTCCAGCACTGCGAGGAGAAGGTTCGCGCCGGCAAGGGCTGGGAGCACGAGGACTGCGTCGATGAGCTCTGGCACGTGAGTACTACCCTTTCCTTGATGCTATGCTGGAGTACAGGGTGTCCTGGCTGGCACCCCTTCCCCTTTCCACCCGCCCATCCTGCCCTGCTCCGGCTCCCCGAGCGAAACAGAGAGGGCTGGCGGTCCAGGACTCCTTCTGCCAGCAAGCAAAACGAGCGTTTGACTGACCACTGTCTGCCCCTCTTCTCTTCCGCCTGTAAATCCAGCTCATGCACTGCGTCGACGTCAGTCCCCCCGTCGCTTCGCTTGGCCATTGAGCCCCGCTCGTTCGCAGACCAGCAGACTGACCCCGCTTCCTCCTCTCGATGACCCTCCTCTCGGAACGTCAGGCCTGCGTCGCTCCCAAGCTCTTCAAGAAGCTGGCTTAAAATCCCCAACCTGCCAAACAGAAACAGGAGGGGGTTAGATTCTGGCGGTCTTTCGTCTCGTCGGCTCTCCTTGCTTCGATCGGAAGAGATCGAGCAGGGCGCGGACGGACGGGAGACGATTTCCCCGCCGGCGCTCGCCTGGGTCGGCGGGGAAGGGGGAGGGAGCGGGATGGTTCGGCGCCCGTGGTCGGCCTGTCCAGGAGGAGGAGCAAAGCCAGGGAGGGGGAGAGGGACCTGCCTTCGCTCAGAGGGGAGGGTTCCTGGAGCGCTCGTCATGATTAGAAAGTTTCAGTCGTCCAAAGTGAAGCCTCGATGAGTCCAGTCTCCGGACGGGGTGTTCAAAGGAGGTTGTCGCGGTGGAGGAAGTGAGCACCGTGCGAAAGGGCGGCTTGCATCGGCTCGATATGGGCATCAGCACACGGGTTTGCACCTGCCGAGAGCAAAGCCGAGCATCATCATGCTTTGGATCGATTCCATTGCCTCCGCCTCTCATTGCCTCGAGCCGATCGTAGGGACGTCACCTCGAGGTCGAGTGGCCGAGCGAGAGCGACGAAGGCGCGGCGACGCGCAGGAGGCCGAGCCGAACCGGCCGCTCGACTTGGCGGACCGACCGACTCCCAGGAGTTGCCTCTCTCCCTCCCACCTTTCTGACCAGCTCTCTCCATCAAGATGCAGCCCCCGCTCCTTGCCTCCCTCCGCTCGGTCGCCCGGCCAGTCGCAAGCCGTGTCGCTGTCGGCCAGCGGTCCTTCTCGGGCTCTCCCCTCGCGCTCGACCAGCGTGCAGAGTCGCAAGCCAAGGTTGCCAACGCAACGCAGAGTGCGTCGTTGCGCGTTCGCTCGCTCTCCGCTGAGCTCTCTCCCCCCCCCCCCGGGGGATGACCTAAGGTCTGACACCATCGCCTCTCCCCATGCTGCGGGGTGTCGAACAGAGGCTGAAAAGACGTTTGGTCGTTTCTGGAAGACCGTCAACCTAAAGGAGACGCCGGAAGGTCCGTCTCCCACTGCGCCCACCGACCGACCACCTCTTCCCGTCCCGAGCTGGCCGACTGATCTGAGGCCCGACCCTCTTCGTCCGCCCCTTTGGGCTCGATCGCCTGACCCGGTAGGCTATCAGGTCCTGCTCGACGCCCGGCCGCTCAAGACGCCCGGCGGCAAGGCGCTCTGGATCCCGAGCGAGAAGCGTGCGCTCGCGTACCTGATCGCGGCTGAGTGGGACAACCAACGCCAGGTGCTCAAGGGGCATGCGCTTCCGATGGTGCCTACCCCCTTTTCCCCCTTACCTCTCGAGCTCCCTTTCTATTCGAAGGAGGCTGAGCTGAACGACCTGGGCTGACCTTGGAGTTTTTTTGCCACCGTCTCCCCGTTTTGGCAGACGTCGCTCGCCTCGCGGGCGCTCGACGCCCTCTCCGACTCGCCCTCGCTCCCCTCCGCACCCAGCTCGTCCGCCCCGAAAGCCAAGAACCGACAAGAGGTCGTCTCGGCGCTCCTCAAATACCTCGACACCGACACCATCTGCTTCCACGAGGAGAAGCCCTGGCGGCTCGTTAAGCTCCAGGAGGAGCGCTGGGTGCCGATCCTCGACTGGGTCAGGGAAACGTACGGCGAGGGTGCGTGGTCTCTGCCGGTTCTGGTCGAGCGAAAGGGGGTGTCATTCTTCATCCGAGTATAGGGCTGACATGATGGGGCCCTAACCTCCCCAGTGTCGGTGTTTGATGGCCTTTTCGCAAAGGGTCACCCGAAAGAGACGCGCGAGAAGCTCGAGGCCGTCATCTCGGCCTACTCGCCCTTCAAGCTGGCCGGTTCGTTCGACGGACCACCTTGACCCCGTCTGATCTCGCTCCTACCCGCCACCGGAAACGATCCTGACTCTCTCCCCCCCCCCCCCCTCCTTCCCCTTGTGATCCGCACAGCCTTCGAGCGGGCAGTCTATACGACAAAGTCGTTCCTGATCGCGCTCGCGCTCCTCGAAGGCCGGCTGACGGTCGAGCAGGCGGCGCTCGCGAGTCAGGTCGAGGTCGACTCGCAGATCGACCTCTGGGGCGAGGTCGAAGACAGTCAGTTCTGGATCCCCGCTCCCTCTCTCTCTCTCTGTCGCGATCGCTGACCGGAGGGACTCGTCTCTCCTCGCTCCAGCTCACGATGTCGACCAGCAGGACGTCCGTCGACAGCTCGGCTCGGTCCGCTGCCTCCTGCTCGAGAGCAAGCCGGCGGCCTGCTGATGCCCATGATGCCGCTTGCAACATTGCACTCCAGGAGCGGGGAAGGATCGGGAGGGCGGGAATCATCGATATACAAGGGTTGGCCGAGAGGGGTCAGGGAAGGGGTGGGGGTAGTGAACCGGGCCTACGCGGGGCGGAAGGAAAGGTGATGAGACGAGTCAACGGAAAGGTTGTTTTCTGCACGCTGGATGTGGGAGCCATTCAAGTCTTGACGATGGTCACGGTCTGCGAGGCGTTCTGGAGGACGTGCTGCGAGACCGAGGAGCTGCTCATCAGCTTCTTGAAGCTGTGGGATGGGTCGGATGAGGGACGCCAAAGACCCAGGGAGATGAAGGGAGAGGAAAGGGCGGAAATGGGGTGTCAGTCCATCAGCATGAGACCAACGGAAAAAAAAGGAAGGGGTGCTGCTGGAGGCAGGGGGCCTTTCACTGACCGTCCGAGCTTGCGTCGGCCGAGCAGGATCGTGTCGACCTTGTGAAAGTCGGCGAGTGCGAGGAGGGCGGCTCGGACCTCGCCGTGGGCGACGTGGAGCGTGACGTCGAGCCCCTTGTCGAGTAGCGGTTGCGCCTTGGCCGTCAGGCTCGCGACGACTCGGTCGTTGAGCTTGCCGAGGAACTGGGCGTTCTCGAGGTACTCGACATCGTTCTTCTGGATGTCCATCACCTGGGAGTATCCCACACCAAGGAGGTGGGGGGGGGGGGGGAGAGGAGCAGAGTTCAGGGAGAGAAAAGGCAAGGATCGGGGGATGAGCGGGAAGAAATGGATTGGGCGAACCTGGACCAAGAAGACGTGGTCACCGGCGTGACCGGTCCGGAGCAGGTACTGGTAGGCGAGCTCGGCCTCGCCGTCATCGTTGTAGGCGAGCAGGTAACGCGTCTTGCCCGACTCTTCGGACCCCTTGAGGTGGATGACGGTGCTCAGGTTCCGGTCTGCCCGAAAGGGGGCATTGGCGTGGGGGGCAAGGTTGAGATCAGCAAAAGGGGGCCCGTTCCCGTCGGCAGGAAGGGGGGGGGGGGGGGATGGAAGGGGGGTGACCGCATTGACGCACGCTCGAGCTGGCTGGCCCGAAGCTTGACGTCAGGAGCTGCTGCGCTGAACGACAGCTCGCCCTGGCACGTGGCGGTTAGAAGGATATCAGCCCGAGCGAGGTCGCGAGGATCTGTCGTGGCGAGGGCACGGATCGTCTCTCGCACCTTGTCGTTGGTGACGAGCTGGCGGCGTTCCTGGACGTTGTCTGGTGCGGTGCCAAGAGGAGCAAGGGATGGGTGAGATGGTTGAGCCTTGGCACTCGACTGACTGTCGGAGCCGAGATGGAGAGGAAGGACGCGTACCGGTCATGACTTGAATATGAATGTGGGTCGACTGAGGTGGTGGTGGTGGAGATGAGATGGATGGGGATGGGTGTGATGGCTTGGCCTCCCGCTAGCGTCGCTTCCGCTCTCTCTCTTGAAGGGTCCAAGCAACGAGCGAGCGGGCGCCTCGGGAACGTCACAAGGGCGAAGGTCGCCGAAGTCTCTCGACGAGTGCGGATCCAGCGGCCTCCCTCCCCCACATCCCTTAATGACCGCGACCCGCGCCAGCCACTCCGTTGCGTCGACGCCTCGTCATGGACTTGATCAGGGACACCTTCTACCCGGTGCTCTGCTGTCCAGTCGCGCCGTCGCCGAGCCTGTTGGTTCATGAGATGGGGTTCGGTCAGGGGGCCTCCAATCGTCGTCGTCGGAGGTTAAAGCGTCCGGCCCCCCCCGCACGCAGAGGCTCCGGCCTGGCCGGCAACTCGGCACCCGAGCGAGGGCTGAGCCGGAGAGAGAGCAGCAGGAGCACAGCTGGAGGGAGGCAAACTCCATCACACGCAACTGCCCTCTGAAAGAAAAGCATGTCTGCTCCCGATCTCCGACTCGGCACCCTCTTCGACGTCCATGGCAAGACGGTGCTCATCACCGGCGGGGGTGGCGGCCTCGGCCTCATGATGTCGGCCGCCTTTGTTCAGAACGGGGCCAAGGGTACGAGCGTCGTCTCTCTTCCCCCTTTTCCTCTCGCCAGGAAGGCCGGTTCTCTCAGACAATTCTGATGGCGATCCCTTTCCTTGATCTCTACAACATCTAAGTCTACATCGCCTCACGCAAGAAGGACCAGCTTGAGGCTTCGGTCAAGGAGCTCAACGCGCTCGGCAAGGCCAGTGGCGGTTCGGCCGCCTACATCGTCGCCGACCTCAAGGACAAGGCCGGCTGCGAGGCGGTCGCCAGGGCGCTCAAGGCCAAGGAGACCAAGCTCCATGTCCTCATCAACAACACCGGGTGCGTGTCTGAGGGGCCTAGGCGAGATAGGTAACCGTAGCAAAATGCTGACTCTCTCCCCCCCCCCCCCCCCCCCCCCCTTGCGGCGCCGGCTGTCTGGGACCGCGTCGGCCTCGTCCGCAGCATGAGCTGGGGCGGCGCGCTTGACGACTTTCCCGAGGTCGAAGGCTGGGATCGGGTGCTGGGTACGAACGTCAAGAGGTGCTTCCCCAAGACCCTTTGTGGCATGACTCCTTGCCCGCCCCCCTTGGTGCGCTGACGCTCGAGGTCGATCGACCCCCTCCACGCCCGCCCGCCCTCCCTCGCCCAAAAGCATCTTCTACATGACGACGCTCCTCCTGCCCCTGCTCGTCGCCGGGGCGTCGTCGACGGCTCCGATCCAACCGGCGAGCGTCATCAACATCTCGTCCATCAACGGCTCGATGGCCGTCTCGGACAACCCGCTCTCCCAACCCGGCTGGGGCAGCTACAGCTACGCGACCTCGAAAGCGGCCGCCAACCACCTGACGCGCGTCCTCGCCCTCGCCCTCGCCGGCAGGGGCGTCAACGTCAATGCGATCGCTCCGGGCGTCTACCCGTCCAAGATGACGGCCTACGGGATCAAGACGGCCGAGAAGGCCCTGCTCGAGCTACAGCCGAACGGCCGCCTAGGCACGACCGAGGGTGCGTCCGAGATCCAAACCCCCCTTGATAGGGGGGGGGGGGGGGGAGAGAGAGGGGCGGAGAGTGAGAGGCAGACTCGGACTCGAACGCTTTCGGTAGCCCGACTGACCGGTCGTTGCCCTCGCCTTGGTTTTCGCAGATATCGCTGGTCTCGCCCTCTTCCTTGCCAGTCGCGCCGGGGCGCACGTGACGGGAGCCGTCATCCCGACCGACGGCGGCGCGAGCCTCAGCCTGGGTGCCAAGGTCCAGCAGCCCGCGCTAGCAAAGCTCTGAGTTCTACCAAACCCCTCCTACTGCCGGGGTGTCGCCTGTACGATCATGACTCTCCTGCTGTTCAGCACATCCTTGCCCTCCTCTGCTCGCCTATGTTGGAAGGCTTCGCAAACGGTGCAGGGCAGGGGGAAGGAAGGGGGGAAGGGCATGATCGAGCTTGCATCTGCACGAGAGAGTACTTGACCCGCGAGATGGACGTGTACCGTCGGAGAAGAGATTCACCGACGAAAAAAGAGGAGGCGCGACGAAATGGTCTCTCGGACCGGTACAGAACGGATGGGATTCGGCCAGCAAAGGGGGCTCGCTCACGCGCCGAGCTGGATCCGATCGTCCTCCTCGAGGCATCGCGTCCACAAGCCGTCACTCATCCACTCGATCGCCTTCGCCTTGTCCGCCTGCCGACCCCCGGCACGGGGGGGATCGATCACCGATGAGCGACCTGCATCACTCGTTCGCCTCAGAGCGCAAAGGGGACGCACCTGTGAGAGGGGCAGACGGCTCCAGACGCCACGAGCGATCCGCTGGTGGGCCGCGCGGGAAGGGTGGAAGCAGTCACTGTGAAAAGGGCAGGGGGACGGTTAGTCGACTCGAGTGATTAAAGTCCCCACTCATCAAGGACTGACGCTGGCGAGAGGGCTTCGATTGGAACGGCCGATAAGTTCAGCGCCGTCGGTGGCTGGTACGCGACACCGCTAGAAAATAAAAGACCGCAATGGTCGAGTTAGCCCTGACCGATGGTCGGTACAAAACGCAGTCGGCGCACAAGTCAGAGTAGTTGCGTGTCGCGTAATCGCGGGCGATCTTGACGAGGCGCTGGTCTACGTCGTCCGCGCAAGCACAATCAGCCGCTCTTCCATCGGTAAAAGAGCGCAAGCCGCACGCACTGTATCGGCTCTGCAGCCAACGCATCCTGGCCCGCGTCATCTCGCCGAGCTCGCCGTCCCGCAGGGCGCAGCCGCACTGGAAGCCGTTGAGGCGGATCGCCCGGTCGCAGTAAGGATGCCGGCCATTCTCGGTCAGCTCATGCAGGGGAGAGACGTCAAAGACGCCGACAAGGTTGACGAGAGTCCGGGCTATGGCGGGAAGCGGGGCAGGTGAGCATCGGCTCTCAAGGCTAGACAACTGTAAGACGTACGGATCTCAAGTCGGACGAGCTCCAGCACCTCGCGGACGTTCAACTCAAATAGAGCCGGCCCTCCAGGTCCGCCGACGTCAACTGCTCGGGAGGGCACGGCGAATCAGTCAGTCGGATCCGACTTTCAGAATGACGCTCCAGTGCACAAGATACTGACCCGTCGAGCAGAGGCTGCAAAGGTCGTTCGAACCGATCTGGAGCGATAGAAAGTTCCAGCCTTTGACTCGCCGGAGCTGTCGCATGGTCTGGAGCTGGATGATGAGGTAGTCTGAACCAGACGAGAAGGGCAACGCCGTCAGGCGGAAGACAATGTTGGCGCCTTGGCTCGGCGTACCTCGGGCCTGATGCAGGAGATTGGTCGCCAGCGATCCGGACAGAGCGGCATTAAGACGATCCTGTATTGTGTTCCACTGGACGGGACCGACGGGGCAAAGGCTCCCTGCGAGCAGGCATGAGAGTTAATGGACAGACATGGTGAGGCTCCTCTTCGAGCGAGCAGCAGAGACGACAACCCCGGCGCACGTACCCCAGCAGATCTCAGGTGGATGTTCGCCGAGGGAGAAGCCAGTCAGATTCGTATTGTAGTAGCGCATGATCTAAGGTTGAGGGAAAGTCAGCAGAAAGGATCAGAGCCGCCACCGTAAAGCATCCAGACCTTGATGGGGGGCCGCCCCCGGGGATTAAGCGCCGGTCAGGCAGCAACGTCCTTGAGCCAACTTTGGACCTCAGCAAGAGATACAAGAGGCGACACGCACGTTGGGTATCGTGACCTCGCCCTCGTCTCCTCCGGCCGCCCAAGATGAGCCGCGATACTCGTACGCGGTCAGGTCGGGCGTCTCGCGCAGGCCGCCGAGCATCCAGCCGGCTGTGATAGAGTCGCCGAGCGCTGAGATGGTCCTGCAAGAAGAGCCCGTCCGGGCGGTCAGCTACGTTTAGCGAGCGCCTAGCAGGTAATTGCCACTGACGCAAAGTCATCGGGCCGCAGGTCCCAGGGTCCGGCTGGGCCGGCGGAGGAGAGTCGGGGGGCGAGCGGTGGACAGTCGGCGACCGACCGACGCCAGGTCCCGCGCCGCATGAGGGGGGACGAGGCGCTCGAGGCACCGTCGCTCGAGAGGGGCCGTTGTTCGACATCCTCTTGGGCGAGCGTCGTCGAGAGTAGGAGCAGAAGCGAGGCGGGCAGTAAGAGCATGGTGTCGCTGAGGGTGGGGAGACGCTCGTCTTGCGGGTCAGAAGCGACCAGCCGGATCCGGCCGGAGAGCAGCTCGTGCGATCGACCTAGCCTTGCTCAGTCAACTGCCGAGAGCCGTCGTCGACTAGCGAGGCATCGTCTTGATCGCAATCTTACTCCAGGAGTGTGTCATCCAATCAGTGACTAGACAATTCCCTCCTTAATCGCAAGTATCTCGATCGGCACGGCAGTACGGCCAACGAACCCAAAATGATCAGTGCTTCCGGCCATAAACCACTTCTCTCGCCCTGGCTCGCGTCACGATGAAGCAGGTTGTCATGCGGTCATGATAGAGGATACAACCTCTACGACCCTGACCTCCCGCACGACGGTCGACCGTCCGCCAGCGCTCGACGAGAGCTCGCTGCACAACCCAGTCAAAGTCGGTCCCTTCCTTCCCTCGCCCGCCTGCTGCAGAGAGTGCGCGAACGCTGACCTTGCGTCCTCGACAGGTCCCGGCGCGCACGCGCAAGCGATCGGTGGACGCCCACTCGGCGCTCGCACCCCATTCCAGCGTCAAATGGGTCGAGGTTCGTCGCTCCCGCTGCATCATATTGCTTGTCAAAAGGAGGCTGACTCACCGATCGTATTACTACCCTTGAGCAGATGATCTTTCCCGCCATCATCGCCCAGACGGACGTTGGGCATGAAGAGAAGGGGTGCGTCCCGGGCTTCGCTCGCAGACCAATGGCGGCCAGCCGCTGACGACTCAGCATCCAACATAGACGTCCCAGTCCTCACCTCGAGCCCTGGGCCGAGAAGAAGCCGTGCGTCTCTGCCGTCTTTGCCGGCCTTGGCTGCCGCAGACTGTCTCGCTTCGCTCTCTTCCCCTGTCAACAAAGACCTGACCACCGTCGTCGGTCACTGATCCTCTTCGACTCGAGCCGTCGTCTGCGCCCCTTTCCACCTGCCTGGCCTCCCACCCCTTCTGCCAGACCATGCCCTTTCCTCTAGCTTCCGGTCAGATCTACGACGCCAGGTATCAGAAATCTCGTTCGAACGTTTAGCGTGGCTTGGAATCGCCAAGGCTCGCTGAAGATCCCGCACGGCAGCTCGTCATGTAGTGGCCATGTCATTAGAGGGAGGGTGCAAAGGCTACAGGGGTGGGAGCGAGGCGTGGAGAGGCCGGGAGGGCGAGCGAGCAGAACGAGGGAGCGGGCGACAGTCGTGCGCTTATTGGCGTTGTTACTCGGCACGTAGGCGAACGAGTTCACGATCCCGGTGATCAAGAAGGGGCTTGCACTCCCAAGCCCCATGACTACCAAGGCCGCAGTAGCCGCACAAGTGGAGCGAGTAGCACCCGGACCACGAGCAGCCTTTGTTCCTCTGGATGATACCGCAGATGCGACGGCCGTCTTTGCGGCGGACAAGGAAGACCGAACCGACCGAGCCTGCTATGCTGAAGTCCGGGTGGTGTGGCGGGTTCTGACAATCGCGGGTGAGGTGTCGTCCGACAACGCCACATTGGTAGCAGAGGAGGCCCAGGTCGAGGGATCCTGGCAAAAGAGGATGTAGCCTGGTTGGGGGCGGCAGTGTCGATGAATCGGGCTTAGCCATCTGAGCGCCGCTGTTGCCATCGTGTTCGCCTGTTGCAAGGGAGCACGCTCCCAGTCAGCGTTGACGGTAGACGCCAACCTCTGCAGCAGACGAGAAACCCGCACCTAGCGAGGATGCCGCGACCGTCGTCGCAGTCAGTCCCTTGTTCTCGAGTTCTCCCTTGACCCTGGCAGGGGCAGGGGCCGTCTTGCGCTTGAAGTTAATCGTTCATTTAGGCTGAGCACCTGAAGTCCACGCTGAGGGGGAGCAATGACGAGAGGGAGGTCAGTGAAATCAAAAGGCAATGTCAGCGCAAAAGTCATACAGGGAAGCGGCGCAGTGACCGTCGAGACTGGAGAAAGCGCCTGCGCTTTACTCGAAGGCGATGGTCTAGGCGGAGCAGACGGCTGCTGAATCAACTGCTGAAGCGACCGCTGTCGCTTCAGCAGCCGAGAATGAGTTGACGATGGGGCCGGCGGAAGTGGCCGCGGTGGCGGTGGCGGCGGGACCGACGCGGTCGACGCCGGTGGCAGCGGCGAGGGAGGCAGCCGATGCTCAGGCGGCAGGACGGCCGAAGAGACAGTCTTCGCCGGCGGCCGAGTCGCTAGCGGCGTCGGGGAAGACGTGAGTATCGAGGCCGAGAGAGCGACAAGGTCAGGACAGCCGTGCGGAAAGAAAGGCTCAGGTTGCGCCGTTCTTAACGACTTCGGCTGCGCATGCGGAGCCAATCCGTCCGACGAGCTGGGTCCGTCAAGCGAGAGTCGGCTAGCGAGCGACGATGGCAATTTCTCGTCAAAGTCTTCGTAGGAGAGGCCGAGGTCTGCGCCTCCAGGATGGCGAAGGGCGTCGACGTGCCATCGCCAGGCTTTGAAGGAGGCTTTGTCTTCACGCAAAATCGGATCTGGCTTGAAGAGCGGGTGGTGGATGTCGAGGTCGTAGCGCAGCCAGTTACGACGAGGATGCTTTGGAAAGAGATCGAGCCGGATTTCGTCCGGCCACATCATTGGGCTACTGTGAAACTGCGAGAGCATCCGTGGGTCAGGGATGTTGAGCGCAGCAAGCCCCAGAAGAAGAAGGCGGACCTCCATGTGCGGCGTCGTAGAGGGCGACGCCATTTGCTCGAGAGAGGTGCAGCCTTGTTGGAAAATCTCAAGCGAGGGGAAAACGACGAGCCTGCGGATCAAGAGGGGGGATCAGCTGCTAGGCAGACGACTGGGGCTGGGTCGACTCAAGCAGGAGGACGCACAGATCCGGCATCGCCGAGCCCTGCTTGGATACATCCTGGACGAAGGCAGCTCCCGCCTGAGCGAGAGGGGTGTAGAGCTGTCGAATGGCCTAGCGTAGGCCGTGGTCAGCGGAGTAGCTCGGGTCAGGCTGCAGAAGGCCTTGGTCGGCGGCGCACGTACCCCTATCTCCGAGGTCAAGAGACCAGAAACACGCGCAGTTGGGCAGCGGTTGAGGAAGAAGGTCGTCTGAGCGCGACGCCGAACCTCCAGAAGAACAGCGGGCTCGGAGGGCATCGGAGAAAGATGGAGAGATCGAGGAAAATGTTGGTCGAGGGGAAGGGAAGCCTCAAGGTCGAGTGGCCTGTGAAGGCAACCCGAACCGAGCGCCGCCGACTGCCGATCAGGGGTCAGCATGTGTCGGCTAAGAGGCTTGGGACGACCTTACCTGTGAGCCACCACCGGCAAGACACCTCCGAGCTCCAAAGCTTCCCCCGAGTCCACACCATGATACGGCCGACGAGCGACCGAGTGGCGGCAATGATGGCCCAGTTTAAAGCCCAGCAGGAGCAGCTCGACGCCAGCACGCGGCCGCCGCCTGTGTGGACTCGAGAGACGAGGACGATCGGTCAGTCCCCTCCTCCGAGTGCGAAGCAGTGACGTCCTGATGCGAGGCAGGTACTGGAGGATGAACTCTTACCGGGATGTCGTCGCAGGGTGCTGACGCTTCTTGAGCAACGCTCGCTCGCCCGCCTTCCTCCCCTGTCGCGCAGACATCGCTCGCTCACATGGCTCAACCACCGACGTCCTGGCCGTGACAATAGATCAGTCGGCAGCCTGGCTAGATCCTCCAAGTCAGTTAGCACCCGTCCTGTCGGCGAAGAGCAGTGCCAGGATACAGGGCATGCTCACCGGGTACCGCCAATCCATCGCTGCGCTTGACTGGCAGCCGGCCTGGCTTGTCGGGACGGCTTCCTCTGGCTCGCGCTCGGGGCTCGACCCTCCTCGTGCGTAACCTGATCTCTTGCTCCACTCAAGCCTATCGCTTAGTATGAGCGAGTCGAGGCTGGGAGCACCTGCTGCTGAGAGAAGGAGGCTGACCTCGGCGACGTCGCTTGCCCCTTTACCTCCTGTCGCGCGTCGCAGCGCTTTGGCGCGACGTGTTTGAACCGGCCGCCCTGCCAGCCGCCTTGCCGACCCTGCGACCCGCTCCAACCTTCGCCGCCGACGGCGATCTCGGACCACTCGCCGCTAGCCGGCGGCCCATCGTCCTCTCACCGCATGCCGACACGATCGTCCGTAGCGACTCGAATCATGACGTGCTCGGTTCAGTCGCACTTCTGCGGCAGCACTTGGCAGGCGAGGAACCGGTCGGTGCGTCTGCTCGCGGCCCACCGCCCTTGTTGAAGAACTGATGACGAGCTCCGCTTCCTGGCTTCAGATTACGTCGCTTCGTCCAGCTCCGACGCCGGCGGACCGTTCCGCCCGTCTTCTGTTGTAGCACCTCGAGGCCTCCTGGTTGAGCCGTCCTCGCCGGCTCCCTCGCCACTCGCATCAGCAGCGCCCTCCTCGGCGGCGGCGCCGTCGACACCTCTCGCCACGTTCGAGGCGGTTGCGGTTCGCCAGGCTCAGGTTGGACCCGACTGCCTCCCGACCCTAGCCGACTCCGACGTTCCGGCCAACAGGCTCGCCTCGGCTGCAGCCCGGTCCAAAAGAAAGTGGCCAATCTTGTCCGCTCCTTCGCCGCCATCAACAGCGCCGTCCTCATCCTCGGCATCGGCCACGGCGTCGGCCGATCCGTCTCTGGTCACGGATTCGCCTCGACCTGCAAAGAAGCTGAAGCCAGCAGCGTTGAAGCCTCCGGCAGGTGCCTCGGCGAGGTCTAAGCCGGCGGCTATCTCGCCGGCATCAACTACGCCAGCACTGCGCAAGAAGGGAGCCGACGTCCGCTGGCGGGAGTTCAGTCTCGATCACCCTCAACAGGAGATCAACGGTCGCACAGTCAACTTCCCGGTCGGCGCCGGTCCGATTGAGTCAGCCGTCCTTGCTGACCTCGACGATGCCGACATCGACCTCGTGCTCGAGAGCCTGATCGAAGACGACGCTAAGAACGGCAACTTTCACATCTTGCCTGCTGTCGGCGACAAGGCTGGTCTCGAGAAGCTGCGGTCGGTGGCGGCCATGCTGCCGCTCACCGGGCTCGATCGCTTCATCGACCCAGTGACTGCTGTCGAGGACGGCTCTCCGGCTCGCGCGTGCGCCGAGGCGTCGGCTCGGGCCAAAGCCGTCGTCCGCCGGATCAGCGGAACGCCCTTGACACTCGGCCTCGCCAACAAGACGATCGACACGCTTCAACTCGTTACGTACGAGCTCTCAGCCTGGGCGAAGAGCAAGGAGGACGCTCAGAGGATCGTCGACGACATGCGAGGCTGTTTGGCCGAAGCAGAGAACGCCGGCAAGCGGCGCGCAATGGAGCATTGGCTCGATGGAGTCGACACCTTCAACGCCGCTGGCGGCTGGCCAGACAAGGGACCGTGCCGTCTTGTCGGCTACGTCGGCTGGACCGCCGGTCGGGCTCTTTTCTTTGAGGGGGAGGCTGCCTACAAGCTGAGGCCCTTTGACCACCTTTACGGCAACGACTCGCTCATCAAGCTCCTGCTCGGTATGCTCAAAAAGTATGACGACATCATCGACATCGACCTCGTCTTTCTCGGCGATGGCGTCCGACTGGCCGAGCAGCTGCAGAAGCCAGCGCCGCTGAGCCTCTACATGCAGGCCAAGGCTCTCATGGCGGTCGCTCGGTCGACGGCCGTCAGCTTGGGCGGGGCCAATCTGGCAGCTTGCGGCTCGATATCACTGACTGGAAGCATCGAACAAGCCCTGTGCAACTCGTCTATCCCGGACGACACGCCTCTCGAGCACCTCCTCAACTCTGATACGCTCCCGCTCTCGATCCGGCTCAGTCTCGGCCGGCGCTTGGACTTGGCCAAGGACCTGACGCTGGCGGCCGTCCGGACGATCGTGCAAAGCAACGGCCCGTCTGAGGCAGAGGCGACCGCCTGCGACGAGCTTGTCGAGGACGATGGCTTCATCGAAGAGGCAGCCGATACTCAATCGTCGGGCGACACACGCAGGCGTATAGTCAAACGTCTCGCCATCACAATCGGCTCGGGCTCACGCACTCTCCAACAATCGTCGGTCTCGCTGCCCAAGCCGTCGACCTCGTCGTTGACGGCTCTCAAGGCTCGCCGACCGCCCGTCAAGGCGAGGTACCGCGACGAGCTCCTCGAAAGGCGACCGCAGCCCATCATCGACCTAGTCGACGCTCAGGCAACCCGACCTTGGCATGCGGCTTTCCTGAAGATGATCCTCCGCCTCCGCCACATCGAGATGGCCGATATCGGTCCCGTCCTCACCCGGTCCTCAATCCGCGCCGGCTTCCAGCTGCCGTTGCTTCGCCCAGGCTATGAGCATCCAACGGCCCGGCGTGGCCTCTTCAACATCATCCTTTGTCACGGCTCGAACGCGTTTCACGTCCAGCTAAAGGTCACGGTTGTCGAACGCCTTCCTGCGGAAGGAGAGGTCCTCCACGCCGTCTGGAACGACGCGAACGAGACATTCTCGGCTACCCACGTCGCGACCGGCAAGCCCTTCAAGATTGCTACCATATGGGCGTTAGCGAAGGCCGGCGGAGAGGACTGGATTTGGACGGGCGCTCAGCTGCGGGCGAAAATCCAGCAGAGGATGGACAGCCGCGCCCGGAAGGATGGCGGAACAGTTTACCCGTTCGTCGAGCCTGTCCTGGATGGTCTCTTGCGACTATGATCATCATGCTACAATGAAAACACGCGGACCACCTGCGACGATTTCCTGCAAAAGAGGCGGCTGAGACTTCGTGGGGTGCAGAGGGCAGCTCGCAGGGTCCGAGCTATCAGTCGAGGAGAGAAGCCATCAATCGCAAGGCGGCCGGGGTTGGGCAGGCCGTTGGGGCTGAAATACGACAGAGAGGGAGGGCGAGAGGGGAGACACCTCTAGCTAGCGATGCAGGAGGGCGAGGAGGCCGCGAGAGGCATGAGTCGACCCGTCACAACAACACCCTCGAACCAAACAGACGGACAGGTAAAAGGGGGGGAGTCATGCGGTCATGATAGAAGATACAGCGGACGTTGAAAGGGGGTCTAGATCGACTGCTTGTTGGCCGAAGCCTTGGCGTCGTGCTTCGACTCGTCAGCCTGAGAAGGATTGGGATGACGGGAGAGGCATGGTCAGCTTTGGTAGATGGGAGAGGCTAGCCGGTCAGAAGGTGCGCACTTTGTCGCCGAGGGCGTCAACACCGGCCGACAGGCGGGTGCCAATCGAAGCGTTCGAGTCCTTAGCAACCTCCTTGTTGGTCTCTTTGGAGGCGCCCGAGGCGAGCTGCTGAGCAGACTCGGAGACGTAGTTGACGGCCGAGGTGGCGGAGTCGACGACGGCCTGAAGATAGGAGAGGAGGCGAGGTTGAGTCAGTTCAAAGAAGTCCCGGAGGGTAGGGCTGAGATGAGATGGCGAGGGCTTGGAAGTGGTCGAGGCGAGCTGCTGAGCTAGAACGGAAAGGCAACTCACGTTGACGATGTTGGACATGGTGAAGAAGGTGGGGTTTTGGTTTGGGTGAAGTGGGCTGGGTGAGGTGGATGTGAGAACTGGGTGATGGAGGGGAAGAAGGTCGGAGGGAAGCGAGGCAGCCGGGTCTTTATACGACGGCAGACCCGGCCGGCCCCCGGCGCGCCTCTCTGTTGTGCGCTGGCCCATCACATGATGACGACGAGTCGTGACCCGTCGTCATGAGGCGGTGCCCCGGAGTCAGGACGGAAAGGCCTAGGCTCCCGACCTGGTCTCTGGACACGACGCGCGCCTGGCGGCCGGCGACGCCTGGGGGCCGGCGCGAAGTTCATTCTCGGCTAACGCGAAGCTCAGCATGGCGAGTAGCATGCGGGCTGACGGCCATCGTTATCGTCAAAGGAGGGTCATGAGATGGAAAGGTTCGCGCAGGGCCCGAGCCGGCGGGCGGGCGGGCAAGGCTAGGTCGAGGGAGGCGGCGCTGATAATGGCCAATGAGCTAACCAGGTCCTCAAGCGAGCAAGCAGGCCGGATGCGGCGCTCGCTCAGGCTCCGACATAATCGTCGTCAGAGCCGGCGTTGTTGGCGTCGTCGTCGCCCGAACCGGATGTCGTCGCCGTACTTGTACGCGGCTTGGGCTTCGGCCGCGGTCGGGCAGGAGCGATGGGCGCAGCCTCAACGTCCTCGCCAAAGGCTGCCTGGCTGTCGTCCGACTCGAGCTCCGGCATCGTCGCGCGAGCAACCTTCCTTCGCGCAGGCGCCCGCTTGCGTATCGGAGGCGGCGAAGGCGGAGGGGCGTTGTCGATGGCATCGTTCGCGTCAGTTGAGTGCGTGCTCGTCGCCGCCGAGGACCGAGCGCCTCCTCGACCTCTAGTTCGGCCGCGCGTACTTCCTCTCACGGCCTTGCCGCCGCGACCAGCGCGAGAGGCGGGTGTGGTCTTACCCTTGGCTCGCTTTTTTGGCGGCTTGGCGATTTGGACGTCCGAATCGTCGCTGGCGCTGCCCGAGTCCGAACTGTCATCGTTGGCAAAGAAGAGGGGCTTGGCCGGGGCCTGCTCGCCGGCGCGGGCGGCAACGGTCTCGCGAAAGCGCTGAACGACGGCCTGTAGGCGCTTGCTGGGGTTGGTCTGCCTCACCTTGGGAGCAAAGACGGCTGTGCCGCCGCCCGAGGTGTCGAAGAACGAGTCGAGCGAGCCCTGCTGCGTGGTATTGGCGAAGATGCCGTTCGACCGGCGGGCGATCCGGTGAACGATTGGCAGAACCTCGTCGTCGACCTTGGAGATCGACCAACCTAGCTCGCCAGACAGCAGCCGGCGCAGACGTTCAAGGTCGGGGAAGCCCCATGTGAAGGGCTCGTCGGACGAATCGACCTCTGGCGTGAAATAGGCGGGGCGCTGAGGCAAGAATAATCTTGTCAGTTGTTTAAAGGTCGCGCCCGATACTGTTGGGATGGACGCACAACTTTGGGATTCGGAAACGAGGGATCAAGGTGGATGTTGGCCTTATTCTTCTTCTTCTAACAGAGTCAGCGAGGCGAGATGGCGTCAGCGCAGGGACGGCCTCGAGTGGCCGGAGGGAGATACGCACAAAGGCCTTCTTCCAGCGCGTGTCGGTGTCGGCGTCCGTGTCGCGGCCGCTCTGGACCTTCAGCCACCACGTGCGGAAGTCAACGAGGCCCTCGTCGCCGTCGCCGGGAAACTCAGCCATGATTTCCATGGCGGTCACGTAGCCGACGCCGGGCAGGCCGGTCGCGTAGTCGGATCCAAGCAGAAAGGCCATCGTGACGAGCCGGTCGCGCGTGAGGGAGAGCTCGCGCAGAATGTCGGTCGCGAGGTAGCACTCGACATACTTGGAATCGTTGAACAGGTTCTTGTAGCACTTTTGACCGCCAAAGAGGAAGACGTCCGAGTCGTCGGTAATAATGCCGTCGACCAGTCGCAGATTAGCGAGCTCGGCGCACTGCGCTTCGGCCTCCATCGGGGCGGTGATGTAGGGGATGCCGAAACTTTGAAGCAGCATCTACGGGTGAAGGTTGAAGTGCCTTCAGCGTAAACTCCTTAACCGCACCACCTCGCAGAGGCGGACGACGCACCTGGACCTGGGCGACCATTTGCTGGGTGATATTCTCGTCGCCCTCGCCCGTCTGCTTCTTGCGCTGCTGATTGAGCGTTTTGAGCTCAGCGCTGAGGTCGGCCTGGACCTGCTGCAAATCCTTGCCTTTAACTTGGGCGAGGAAGCGTGCATAATCGTCCTGGTCGGCGCTCTCGTCAAGGGCACCCTCGTCAGCCGTCTGATCGTCGAATTCGGCGTCGGTCGGGGGCTGCTGGTCGTCCTCAGCGCGGTAGGCCTGCATTGGTGGCGGGCTCGGGGACCACTCCATGTCGCTCTCGTCGGGGCCCAAAGGGATGGGCGGTGCCAGAGGCGATGAATGACGCTGAAGCGTTCGAGCTTCCTGCGTGAGCTGGGCTCCGCTGATGGGCGGCAGGCCGGGTTCCTCGAGGCTTGACACCGTCGGCGGCCGCAGGTCAGACTCAATCAATAGAGGAGGCGAGTCGGTTATCGACACGTCCGGCGACAAAGCAACAGAGTCGACGGCTGGGGGAAGAGCGGCAGCGAGGGAGACAGATGGGAGCCTCCCTGCTGCCGGACGGTCGGCCGATGCCGTAGGAGGGGAGCGTGCAACTGGCTGGCTGACCGGGGCCAAGATATCGAAAGATGGTGCTGATGGACGAGTAATCGCCTGAAGGGGAGTCTGGGCTGTTTGCTCTGCCAGTGGCATCAGGCTTGCGGCTGGACGCTGCATGACTACAGTAGGAGACCCATTTGAAGAGTGGCCGAGAACCCGTTGCGGAGCCGACATAGATTTTGACCGAGCGATGGGCACCGCCTTGTGCGATGAGGAGGCAAAGGCTCTCGCAGCGGGATATGACGCTGACTCGGGGAAGGTTTGGGAGATCGACAATGGCGACGGTGAGCACGGGATAGGTCGTTTGGCTGACTTGCTGACCGGTCCCTTGCCGGTCGGAGTTGGTCCAGCAGTGAGCTCTTCATCGTCCGACTCGAGCGCAATGACTTCGCTTAAGTCTGAAAATTCGCGAGATGGGTCTTTGGGAAGGGTCGAGAGAACTGTCCCCGGCCGAGGTCGCGGCGGGGTCGGAAGATGGATCTCCTCCATCTCGCCGCCGCTCTCGCCATCGACCGAGGACGAGGCGATCTCGATCGCCGCCGGTGCCGCCGGGCGGACGACCAAGGTTGTAATGGGAGCAACCTCTTCCATGTCGCTGTCCTCGGAGCTGTCGTCCGAGACAGGCGCCGCTCGTCGGCTGAGGGCAATGGCGGCCTCCAGATCAGATTCGCCGTCCGGATCTGAACTCATGAGCGGCGCAACAGCTGTTGATCTCGTTGTGGACATGTCTCGAGCGCTCTGCTCGAGCGCCTGCTGCAGGTCAGCGTCCTCGTCCTCGGAGAGGCGGTCCGCAACTAGAGCGACCTCGTTTTCGCTTCCCTCGGCCGAGGACGATTCGATCTCGAATAACGGCGGCGCATCGGCGGCGCGTGGGGCAGCAAAGACTTGTGGCTGACGCACGACCTTGGTAGGCTTCTTGACGGGCGAGTACCGGGCGGCGAGGGCGTCGAGCGCCGACTTGCGCTTTTGCTCAAGCCAATCGGGGTCGATCGGTTTCGTCCTAGCAATGACAGGTCGACTAGAACAGCTCAGCATCCTACGAGCACAGGTGAGCAGGAGTTGGAGACGCACGGCTCGGGCCGATGAAACTCCTCTTCGCTATCGTCGCCGCTGAGCTCCTCGACAAGGACGCCGCCGCGGATCATACGTCGACGCTTGCGCGGCCGGCCCTCACCGCCGACGCGGTCCTCATCCTCGTCCTCATCTGCGATATCGATGGGCTTATCGCTCGTACCCTCGTTGCGGATGCCGAGCGACCATCCTCCTTCCTTCTCGTTCTTTATGAGGCAGTACTCACGGCCCTTCTCGCCAGCGATCCGGCCGCCTTCGGCAACAAGTCCGCCTTCAACGCCAGCCAACCCCCACATGCGCTGCGTCAGGTTGTTGCGGACCTTGAGACCAGCGATCTGCGCTTTTGAGAAGTCGAGCGCAGTTGCCGAGCTCTGGACCATGAGCGCCGTTCGGCGGTAGTTAGGCGCGCGTGATCGGAGCCGGAGGTCGTTGGTGATCTCGTACTGGACTTCGGGTGGTAGAGCGAGAAACTCGGCCGACGAGACATCGAGGTCCGAAGCCTTCATCTCGTCGATAAACTCACGCAGCTCCTCCTCGGTCGCCAGCCGCTCATCGCTCTGAGCCCCGCCAGCCCCCGATGGATGCATCGACTGGTTGGCGAGTTTCGGCAACTCGTACGGGTCGACGCGGACAAATTTCTTCTTGCCGGTTGGCGCGGCCTCACTTTCGCCAGCACGCTTGAGCGGCGAGACGGACCGCTTCTTGGGCGAGACCGAGCGCGAAGCCGACTTAGTGAAGCTGCGCGAGCGAGAGCGCGACGGGCCGGCCTCGGCATTGGGCTGGTCAGTGGGCTGGACGACTGAGTTTGACGAGGACGCGCGGTGGACTACTGGAGGGGCACTCAGGTCGTTGAGAAAGACCATGTCCTCGGTGATGAGGTCGCCTGTGTCATCCTCGTCCTCGACGTCCTCGATGCCCTGACCATTCTCGTCGTCGGACACAACAGAACGTCCGCTGGTTGTGCGCTTAAGCGACCGTTTCCTGAAATCGGAAGCAAGAAGGCTGTCAATTATACGGAGCGCGATGAGCTTGGCCTCCCTTGTTGCACGCACGCTTGGGCTTGCTTGAGCGCCGCCTGCCGAAGCTGAAGGTTGAGTATCTTTTCGGCCGTCTGCGCATGATTTGTCGCGTTGCCAGTCTTACGGCGCTTGCGTTCATTCTGAGAACGTGACTTGAAGTCAGCTTAGGAAGAGCATTGACACTGAGCAGGCGAAGAGCTCGCGGAAGACGGACGATGGTGCTGCGCTTGAGCGCCGGCGCGCCGCCGTCGAAGACGAAGACCGGCTTGATACCGTGGAAGAGGAGCTTGTTGATGCGCCGGAGGAAGCCCAGTACATGCGCATTGACGAGCGTCCGGCCCTCTTTGTCCTTCATCGTCGCTTGGAACTGGAGGAGTCCAAGATGAACGGTAGCTTAGTCAGAAGGGTGACCGAGCGACTCAGCCGCCACGCGAGAGAGATCATACGATCTGGGACGCACCTGGTACAGCCAGATCCTAGGCGGAGCGAAGCGCAGGTCAGCAGGAAGCTCTCAGAAGCGAGAAGGGCCCGTACACACGACGAATCGATGGCTAAACGTTTGCCTTCCAGCGTCTCAATCCTAGTGGGAGGCAGGAGCTCGCGCCTCGGTCAGCTACGTCACCGGGCCGGGTGGCGACGACTGCAGGATCATCTACGCACTTGATCGGCCGAGCGACCGGATTGAGAAGGGTCCAGAGACCCTTGACTCCCATCTCGGCGGCTAGAGAAGCCCCTGAAGTAGGTGTAAGGTCGGGGGAGGAAGGAGTCGACGTCGATGTACAGCTCGTGCCGCTGCGTTCGAAACGGAGACGACCGCAGGCGGACGGACGCGTTCCACCTTCCGACGTCCGCGCTGCCAATCTACTCGCCAATATGTAGCCCTCAGTTCTCGCCGCCAGAACGGACCTTCCGGGCGCCGCATGCTCAGCGTAACTCACTCAAGATTGGGTTGCAGCTGCTGACTTGGAGCCGATAGCTCCTGCTTGCCAGCTGTCCGGCGGACCACCTGCCAAAATCAGTGCGGTGGACAGTCCTGCTTCAGAGGCTGGGCCAGACGGCATGTATCTCCTGGCCGTCATACATCCGCCCGTCAAATAATCGGCTTTCAGCAGGCCGCACTGGCTTCGGTTGAGCAATCTACGACATCCAGCGCAGGATTCCTCGCCTGCGCGCTCTCGGCCTCATACTCATCGATGAGTGAGGCCAAGTGCTCATCGAGGATGCAGCGCACTGACTGGAGTAATTCCAGGATGAGAGCAGTGATAAGGGCGGCTTGGAGAGTCGACAATTTGGCCATGCCTTGCCTAAACTTAATCTAGACGTGGGTGATGTTGATCACTTGGTACTCTGCCAAACTCATCCTGCTACATCTTCAAACTACCTAGTTTCTCAGCCGCAGACCGCAGTTGTCCATCGTACAAACTCTAATCTACACGCGGACGAGAACGTAACAGCAAGCGACTGGCAAAGCAAAGAAGTGACGGGAGTGCAACAAAAGCCGAGAAGGCTCTGCATTCATCCCTGTTGAGAAGCAGTTCCGGGAGGGGTCCAGGCGGCCTGCTGCTGAGGCTGCTGATGCTGCTGAGATAGGGCCGGTTGAGACTGGCCCGAGGCGAGAAAGTTGATTCCGAGCGTGAGCGAGAGACCCTCCCAGTCAACTTGCTGGTTGGCCGTGCTCCAGTCATCGCCCTGTGGCGCCCAGAGCGAATTCTGCGACAGGACAGGTACGGATATGCGTCAGCGATGCAAAGAGATGCAAGTAGCGAAAACGGACGCACGAGAATGCCGGCTGTGTGCGAGTCTGGCTCGTCGACGGCTTCCATGTCGCTCGGCAACGGTGGCGGCTGCATTTGCGAGTACGA
The DNA here is from genome assembly GCA_014825765.1 of Cystofilobasidium macerans. Lineage (NCBI taxonomy): Eukaryota > Fungi > Basidiomycota > Tremellomycetes > Cystofilobasidiales > Cystofilobasidiaceae > Cystofilobasidium > Cystofilobasidium macerans. Next base: position 29,254 of record MVAP01000101.1, on the reverse strand, counting down.
GTAAAGGAACTCTTCAGCCTGCGGAGGCGGTTGGGGCGGCTGGCTCTGAGGCCTTTGGCGCTGCTGCTGCTGCTGCGGCACAAAAGGATTGGCGTCGATGAAGTCGGCGAGGGTCTGCGAGTAAGGTGGCGGTCGACGTCAACTACTAGACTTGATCGATGCTGCGCAAGGTACGCACAACGTCGGCCACCTCGATCTTCATGTGACTAGCATCGCTTCCGTTCGACTGCGTTCGGGTTGGCCGAGCGGGTTCCAAAGCACCCGTTGAATGGCCGACCTGCTGGCGAGGCGAGGGCGATCGAACATTGCCCTTGAAGACGCGGGAACGAGCCATGCCCTGATTACCGCGCTCGATCAAGCGTGTATGGAGGCCGATCAGGTTGGACGAGTCGCCCTCGTCATCGGAGCCCTCGCCGTGACCCTGGTCAATCGATCCTCGAGGCACGGGCGAGGGAGCCTTGAAGAAGGGCGCCTGCCGGCCTGAGAGCGCGTCCGAGGCCTTTTCGCGCAGCTTGAGCAGAAGCGTCAGGCTCGTCATGGTCGACTTGGCTTGGGTAGCGACCGACGAGAAGAGGTTGCAAACGCTCTGGAGGTTCATCCAGCCGAACAGCGCGAGTGGCGACTGCGGGGCTGAGATGACAAGCGAGGCCATGCAGACGGCAGCTGATGCGGCGTGGTACCTGAGCCGAAGCGGGTCTTCGAAGTAAGTCCTCAACGATCGGGAGAGCTGACTCCATAGTTTCAACGCACCAGAAGAACCACTGGCGCGGAGTCGACGTCGGGTAGAGGCTCTGAACCGACATCAAAATCGTGATCATGATCTGAAGCAATCTTGGCGGGTCAGCTACGCCCATGAGAGGAGAAAGCGTAAGGCACGTACGCTGCATCGTTCGGCGACGCAGAGGTACGATTCACCGTAGCGACTCTTGCTCGGGTCGGCGGGGTTCTCGTGCAGGGCGCGCGCAAAGAAGGGCCGTAAGAGGAAAAATTGAGCCTCGCTTGCGTTAAGCGACAATGTGTGTTGCTGTCAGGCGGTAAGATGAAGCGATGTCAATCCAGGCCTGCTCGTAGCGACAAGACGCTGGGACGGACCTGGAATGTCAGTCGCATATCGGCCACCTTGGTCTCCGGCGATGCCCGAATAGCTGCGTCGGGGGTGGCATAGGCCGACGTGGTGGCAAGAAGCGCAGGTCGACAGCGGAGGAAGAAGGGGATCGACTTCTCAAAGGTGGTGCTGGGACGTGTGCGAGCGACGGCGCATCAACTACAGGCTAGCGCTGGATACCAAGCGCAAGCGCACGTACATCTTTTTAGAAAGACGATTGACCTCGGCATACGACGGCGGAGTGATACACATGACGTGGTCGAGGACCCTTGCAGATAGGGAGAGCTCTATTCAGCCATTGCGCCGGAAAAAGGAGGTGACGTGTTATGCGCACTCGTTCGCAAGCCGACCCATGCGAAACTTGGAAATCGAGTAGCCCACAGCTGGATCGTCACCCGCGGTAGGCGCAACCGCGTCGACTTCCTCCGGAAAGGCGGTGTCGAAGTGCTTTGGCGTCATGCCTCCCGGCCGGCCAAAGCAATTAGATTGGAATGAATCTTCCGTGAAGATCTCCCACCAGACCCGTCTATTGAGGACGCGCGGAGAGTCAGCCAAGGTACTCGACGGGACTTACGGTTCCGCCACGTGACGCACCTCCGCTCGTCGCAGATCAAGGGCGGCAGGTTCCAGCGTTGGCCGTCACGGTGCATGCCCATCTGCGCCACAGCAAGCGCTTCAGCATTGGAATCAACTCGTGCTGTTGGACAAGGCACGGATGCTCACCGCGACAGCTTGCCGCATCAAGAGACCCCATAGCGACCAGACAACGTCACCGCCCTTGATACGGTCGATTGACCTGGGAGCAGGCACACATGCGCTTGAGGTCAAATCACGCCTTTTCACGTCAACCCCTCAAGGGCACTCACAAGTGGTAGTTGGCCATGATGTGCAGCGTCTGAAGACTCGCAACGGTTGGATCGTTGCTCGAGAGCTCGAGCGCCTCGACGCACAGTGCGTGGTAGGCCTGGGCCTTACCTTCATCGAGCGTCGGCCCAGTCGACTGCTGGGGATCGTAGTAAGCGCCCATTGCCATTGCGACGAAGAGGAGTGCCATCTTGTGAGGGTGTGTTTCTGAGGTCCATTCGTCGGTTACTAGCGATGGCGGTAGGTGGCGGTCGGTCGAGTAGAAGGCCTCAAAATGTGAGAGAAGCGAGGACTGGCTGACGACCGTGTGCCTGAGAGGCCATCATTATGTAATCAGTCGAGCCGTTCAAGCCAAGGAGACAGGAGATGCAGCGGATTGGACACGTACAGCCAGGAGTACTCCATGTAGTAGAGATTGATGAGGTAGAGCGCGTCGGCCCGGGGCGGCAAACGGGCGCGAAGCTGGGCGTACGTCGCCGGGCCTTGACGAGTGTTGGCCTTGAGTGACGAAGGTAGAAATGAGAGAAATGAGCCAGACGCTGCTGGCGTTTGTCGCTCATGGGCGGGAGTTGCCGAGTGCATGTGCTGAAGGCGCCAGGGTCAGTGGCGGAGGGGTCAGCGGGGACGGGTAGGGCTAGCGATGAGGAGCAGAGGGCATACCTCGTTCGACAGCCAAAGACTGCCTGCCGTCGCACCAACAAAGCGCGCCCTGCCGGCCTTGCCAAGCTCGAGCGTGCCGAAGCTGGGAATCCAGTCGTCGTCCTCGCCTTCATCCTTGCCACCAGTCTTGCGAGGCCGTTCGTCGTCGTCCTCGTCGCTCGAGGTGCCTGCGCCTGCGCCGCCGCGGCTGGACCCCCGCAATGCCGTGCTCGGGCCCTCCTCTTTGCCTTTGGTCCGGAGCTCATTCGGGATGGCGATGTTATTTGCCGTGAGTAGCGCTTCAAGAGCCGTCACCCTATTCTGTAGCGTCCCATAGGCCGAGCCTTTTCTGCAGAGCGGGGAGGCGCAGGTCCGTCAAGCGGCAATCTGTCAGCTGAGCGGGCAGCCGGGCCGCTCGCGAGGCACCCTCGACGTACATCGCATTCTTGGGCGGCAGAACACCGTCCGGGCAGAGCGAGTCGCAGCCACGCTTGATACACATGTTGCAAGGGACTGCTCACAAAGTCAGGCCAGCAGCAGCACCGGTCAGCGGGCTTGGCTCGCCGCTCGGCCGTCACAGGGCGTATAAAGGGATGCAGAGTCAACGGAGCAAAGGTAGGATGGCCATACTCTTGCGGTCACACTTGAGCTTCCGACGCCGGCATTCTGGAAGAGACGCATCAGTTTGGTTTACGCATTGTCCAGGATCAGCTCATCTCAAGTTGGTTAGAGCTCAAAGGGAGCGTAAGCTGGTCAACGCACCGGCGCAGCTTAGCCTGAGGGCCGCCGAGGACAGCTCCGATCCGGCGGCGGCGTGGTGGCCGCCCGACGACGAGGCCATGCCGGCGCCCTTGGAAGGTCCAGGCGTTTCCATCACGCCCATCTTGACCGCAAGTGAATAGGGTATATGGATGGTAGATTGTATGGGAAAAGGAGAGGGCGGAGGGCAAGTCGCTGTCGGAGGGCGGTCGATTGGCCAGGTTGGCGCGAGGCTCGGCCTCGCTCGCTCAGGCGGACCGGCAGGCCGACCTGTTTCCATCGTCCGTCAATAGTGATCCTCCTCTTGGCACGCCACAGTAGGAGACACTAAACCCGTCAAGGGTCTTGACACGCAAGTCCATGGCAGCTCTCATTCAGCCGAGAGGTGAGGCAAAGTCGCTGCTGCTGCTCGAGGTCAGCTACGCGCCGGGCAGCTGCAGGGGGGAGCGCAGCCGCTCCGCTGGTTTTCGCCCTTATGAGTTGGAGTTGCCCCCCCCCCCCCTCTTCACCATCGAGTTGAGGTTGGCTGGGTGTGCGGCACCTCAAACGACAGAGGTGTCTCCTAACTGAGGTGAACCGGTCAAATTCAACAAATCGAAAGGTCGACGCGAGAATCGTCCAGCGTCTTCGCGCCAGAGCCGCCGACTTCGGAGCCGAGCGGGCCGGATGAGGCCGTCGACGGGTCGCGCAGCTTCACAACGGAGATAATTTCAAAGAGGGATGTCCTTGGATAGGGCGTTGCCCAATGGCCGTCTGGGAGCCTCTACAAATTCTTAATGCGAAGATATACACGAGGAGGCAGAGTGTTGACAAATACAGAAGAGGGAGGTCCCGGCGAAACGGCAGGTGGAGGGCAGCTCATGCATGATAGCCCTCAGGTGCGATGGGAAAGTTGCGGTCGTCAAACAGGACCTGTTGGCCGCTACGAAGCGACATGGTTGCACCAATGGCGATTTTGGCAGCCTCAAAGCCGTCTGCCAACGTCGTTGGCGCCGGCGTGTCGTCGAGGATGCAGGCAGTGAAGGCCCGAGCCTCGGCGACAAAGGCGTCAGCGAAGCGCTCGTAGTAAGTCGGGCTGCAGGGAGGATTTTTCACGTCAGTGTGAGCGGTCAGTGGCAGTTCTGGTCGACTAAAAACGCACGTCGACTCGGTCCGGACGCCATGCTTGTCCATGATGATGCACCGATTGAGCGCCGGGTTCTGGTTTACAACGACCTTAGCCTCCGTGCCGGTGACCTCGGTAAAGCACTCGTGCCCGTGTGTCGCTGTGCGCGAGACGCTGAAGTTGAGCTGGCGGCCGTCAGAGAACTCGACGAGGCAGGTTGCGTTGTCGACGTCGTTGTGCTCAGCGAGCTCCTACCGATGGCCGGGAATCAACCGTCAGGTATCGGTGGCGAGCCACTGAACGACGAGAGACGTACGGGGTGACAGGCGTTCTGGCCGATTGTGAAGCACCTCTTGACCTGCTTGGTGCCGCTCTCGGCGCCAGCGAATCCTAGGAACCTGCCGCGGTAGGTTGACAAAGTTAGTCAAAGCAAGCGGGCACCCTGCGCCGCGGTCGTCGGATTGACTCACCAGCGGGCCGCCTTTTGGGAAGCAAGAGACGCGCTCGGTCAGCGGATAGTGCTTAATGGAGAAAGAAGGTAGACAGAGGGACGCACATCAATGTCGTGGATGCCGCAGTCCAGAACGATGCCCCCGGACGTGGCTGCGAAAGGAACAAAGAAGCCGCTCGGGTCGTGCCGGTCCATTGTCGCGCTCTTAACCATGTAAGGCTTGCCGCCGATGCTCGCCATCTGCTCATGGGCGGCCTTATTTGACGCGTCAAACCGGCGGACGAAGGCCACCATGCACTTGATCTCCGGGTGAGCCTTCTGCGCCTCCAGGACGGGTAGGGTCGATTCGAGGTCGATGCTGACAGGCTTCTCGCACAGAATGTGCTTGCCCGCCTCGAACGCCTGGATGCACATCGAGGCATGCATCGACGTCGGCGTCGCAATGACGACCGCCTCGATGCCCGGATGGGCGAGCATCTCCTCGAACGTCTTGTAAAGCGCGACGCCCTCCGGAAGCTCATTCTTGGCGCGCTCGAGCGCGGCCTCAAACGGGTCGCAGACGGCGACGAGCTTGGCCCGCGGGTCGTTGAAGGCGAGCTGAGAAACGCGGAGCAGGTCAGCCCAGCAGCAAACCAGCAAGGATTAACCCAAGGTACTGACATTCTGGGCATGCTTGAACCCCATTCGGCCGAGAGAGGCTGGTGCGAGCGACAGATGTCATTTCAACGCCGGTCGGGCCGAATGCCCGGTCAGCTGCGCGAGTCCAGCAGAGCACCGGGCCAAGCGGGCGGTAAGCAGCAAGGCAGCACGCACCGACGCCAATGTTCAGTTGGCGAGGAGCCATTTTTGCTAGATTTCAAGAGGTGCGAGGAGTGGTCCGGACGGGGTGATGAGCGAAAGAGAAGCAGGTGGCCGGCGGCGCGACGGGCTGGGGGCGAGGGTCTAGAGGAAGGGACGGTGAGCTCTTCGTCAGCCCTCGGCGGCACTCTGACCTCAAGTACCCTCCTCGACGAGGCCTTGTGGGGCCAGGTCGGCCCCTGCGGCGTCTGCGGACCGCGCCTGCTACAATCTGAAGGGCTGTCGGCTCGGGCGGTAACGGCCGGGTCGCTGCGGGCTCCGTTCGACGGCGCCGTCGCGCGGACTCTCGGTTCTTGCGACGCGCCCGGCCTTTCGGCTCGACTTCATCGACTCTTCGACGACTTCAGGGGCCATCTTTGGGAAGCAGCGGAGCGTCCACAGATCAAGAACGAAGCAGCCAGCTTGTTATGGACCAGATCTCAGGGAGGGACGAGCTGCTGGGCTTTCGGCTCATGGCCAGCTGCGCGGCGCGAGCCGGTCTGCGCGAGCGCGACTCCCGACGTGCCTCGTCTTGCCTCTTGACGTCGACCCACGCCCGCTCGCCCGCTCCCTCTTGTCTCGTTGAGCCTCTCGGCATTTGCGGCAGCTTGCAGGATAGCATCGACTGTCGCTCGTTCTCAGACTACCAGCTTGCAGCCAAAGTCCCTTGGAGATGGAGGTCGACGGCTGGCGCCTGACGCCCTTCGACTCGGCCCCGCCGGACGCGCGGGCCCTCTCGCTCGGCGACCTTTCAGCACCATCACAGACGTCGGCTGAGGCAATCGTCGACGTCAAGGTGGGCCATCGATTCTGGCTCAACCTGACGCATCCGAGGATGACCGAGCCAAAGCAGTACGAGCTCGAGCTCTCTGCGGGCGGCAATCGCATCTCGCACACGCTCCTCGACCTTGATTCGGTCGCCGCCGACGGCCAGCCGCGTCCGGTCGACATCTGGATGGACGGAAGTGGCGAGCTCGGCGCAGTCGGCCTCAACTCGAAAGCGTCCTCAACAGGAGTCGTTGGCGCGTGGGAGTGGATGGGCGTCGACGGTGCGTCTTAGTGACGAAAACCGCCATACGGTCCTACCCCCTTTGTTTCTCGTCGTTCTGATGTACGTCTGCTCGCGCAACAGACGACGACCCGCTCAGCAGTCTCGGGGTCAAGCCCTCGACATCGTCGGGCTTGAGTGGTGCGCTCGTACTCCGCCTCTTCTCTATCGCCAGTCGCAAAGACGGCTTCACCAGCGACTCGCAGGAGCCAGTCCCGCGCGCAGCGTCATCGCCGGACGACCGGGATGCGAGCCAGGTACTCAACGGATTCATTGCTGCTCGGGAGCAAACACAGGCAGGCAACGACGATAGCCGTCGGGTTAAGGTCGACCTCTTGTGCGGCTCGCTGGGCCTCGTGCTCGCTTGGATGATCGCTGACGATTCGGCCTGACCCCACAGCAACCGGCCCCAGGACTCGTACTCGCTGGTTGAGACGCCGTCCTCGTCGCATCCGCTCAAACCGCTGCGCTCCTCGCTGAAATCTCTCAAGCCAGCGGCAGCAACTTTTATTCTTGGTTACCGACTCGCGCCGTTCCCGCAACAGGCATCGGCATCCAACCTCGTCTCAACTCCTCCGTCAATCAAGGAGGGGGCCAGCACGGCCACCCATGGCCACCCGACACCGCCATCCTCGGTCCGCAACAAGATGACCCCGACTTCAACCTTGGCAACATACTCACGCAAGGAGCTGAAGAAGCGTGCGCGCGGTGCCAGAATTGAAAGTGACTCGTCGGCTTCGGATGTCGCAGAGGGCAACACCTCATCTCAGCAAGAAGCATACCGGCCTGAAACCCCGCGCTCGCGCGGTACTATTAAACCTTCGAGCGTTGGTGGAAGTAAGGCGTCCTCAACAAGCGCCTCCAAGACCGGCCATGTACGTACCAGCTCTGAGCCGGCGGGCTCGGCTAGCTCGAAGCGACGCAAGACCGTTCCGGCTACACGAGACTTGCCAGAGACCGTGCCATCGGTTGGCTTAGGAACCGCTCCCTTGTCTACACCCACATTCGCCCGCCGAACAAGCTCGGCGGGCAAGGGTCAGACTGGCAGCCCAACCTCCGGTCCTGACAACCGCCGTCAGAAGGATCCATCGGCCGATCCGATGCAGCTCGTCGCCTCGGGTGACGAGATGGACGATGAGATTCAGGTCGTCGAGGGGCTCTCGGCGTTGCCACCGGCGAAGCAGACAGATTCACTCGAAAAGTCTCAGGATACGCCGCCGCCGCCAGAGTCGCAAAAGCACCGCCGGCAAGCGCGTCGGACGCCCAAATCGAGCCTCAGCTCGTCCGCTGCCCTGCCACTGAACAACCCCGAAGAAAATCATCAAGGGCTGCTCGACTTTGGCGACGGCGAGCTGTTCGAGCGTACCAACGCCTCTGAGACTATGATCGACGCCGAGGCCAACCTTGATGACTTCGTTCCTGCGCCGGACAACCTCTTCTCGAACGAGCGCCCGGCCGCCTCATCTTCACCTGGCACCTTCGTCTCCGCTGTCATCACGGCCGGACCGTCGGGCGTCTCGACTCGAGAGGTTGCCATCGAGAACCAGCCAACTTCCGGAGAGGAGGGCGACGTCGACTTCGCAGCCTTCTTCGCAACGCAAAGCGTCCAAAATCCGGCCCCTGTCGCAGGCGGCTCACCGGTGTCTCCCACGGCTGTGTTGCTCGCCCCCAGCGCAGCTGGTGGCAACCGTGAGTTCCTTCCCGGTGCGCCGTCCGGCGATGTCAAGGACGAAGGCGAGGGCGACGACTCCGTCACCGGCGCAGCGGCCGCCTCTCCGACTGAGGGCAAGGTTGAAGGCAGCGACGAGGCGCACGCTCCGGTGGAGACGGAGGACGAGGATGAGCTGCCCGTCCTCGACCGTCAAATCAGGGTTCGTCAGCGCAATGTTACCCTCGACTGATTTCATAAGTCCTCGCCGCTGACGCAATTTTTTTTTTCGCCCCCATTAGTCCAGCATTCGCGAGGTTGTCGAGATGGCGATTGTCCAGGGAACGAAGGCTCTTACTCATGAAGCATGTAAGATCGACGTCGATCTCCTCCGCCGGATGAACATCGACATCACCGTGCGTCTCGACACCACGCGTTAGCCAGGCGCCGAACGAGTGCTCGCTTACACCTCTTCTTCCTCACCACGAATCCCTTTGACAGCCCGAGCTGTATGCCATCCGCGACCGAGTCGCGCAGGGCTGTCGGAACATCATCATCGCCGAGGCCCTCGATCTGCTGCCGTTACTAACGGAGGTCCCTTCCGAGCAGACCCCGGCGGACGCTACCCTGCCGATACACATGGCCGACATGCGCGAGGCTCTCCGTCGGATTGTCTTCAATTCGACCCTCCGCCACGAAACCGAGCTTTTCAACCGATTCCAATCGGTTTGGGACCCGAGCTTTCCGGGCGACGTGATGTCGATCGTGCACAAGCAGCACGACGAGATCGTCCAGGCGATGCGCGAGAAAGTCGCCCAAGCACTTCGCGCGAACAAGCGCGGCGTGTAGGCCACGTCAGCCGCATCTTTGCCCCCCCCCCCCCCCCCCCCCCTTCCGATTGTCTTTACAGCCTCCTTCGCTTGTCTTTGATCTCTAACTTGCTCCGGCCTCATCTTGCCTCGACACACCCCATCGGTCCAGCTCATGCCCCTCATCTTTCCTACCTCACGATCTCACGACTCGCTTCACGACAATAACCCGCACCCCGTCCCATTCGCTTTGCTCGCGCCTGCACTTGAACGCAGATGTCGCTCGGAGCAGCTCCTCTAATCATGCATGTCCCATGTCTTGGTGCTCGTCACGACGCGCAGCCCGAGTCAAAGCGGCCCTGACCACCTTCTCGCGGCCCGAGCAAGTATTTGTCAAGCAGGCCGTGTCTGAGCGTCGGTGTGCCGTGATCGTCGATCATCGCCTGCGCCCTCGCACACAGTGATCCAGGCGCTTCCACGCTCCGTGCAAAGCGAGAGGTCGCGGAACGTGTTCGAGCGTCAGACTGGCCGCCAAATTGGGGGCAAGAGAAAATACGTAGGTGTTGAGATCTCTCTTGACCAGGGCGTCGCGTCTGAAACCTGCCGAAGGGGGTTGGAGGCGCCGTCCTTATCGTGCTAGCGGTCCTCAGACGACGCGGACGCCCCGAACCCAGCCGCCGGCTGCGCCTGTATTGTATCCGCCAGCCCCAATGACCCACTCGCCAGCCACACCCCACGCAAGTCCGTCCACGGGCCCAGGGGCGTCAAAGACGGCTTTCGGCCGCGCAGAGTGTTTACTAGCGGCGGAATCGCTCGCACTTTTGCTCGCCGACCCGGCAGAGGTTGACGGCGGCGGATTGACAGGCAGGATGGACGCCACCGAGCCGGACGACGTGTCGAAGAGGGAGAGCAGACCGTCGTCGGACCCGACGCAGAGTCCGCCTCGCCCTTCATGTTTGGACGAGCCCCAAGCGAGAGCATTGACACGGCCCCCGCTGCCCACGTAGCACTCGACGACCGCGGTGCCTGGGCTGCGCATATCGAGCACCTGGACGGCCGAGCCTGAAGCCGAGAACGTCGCGAGGTAATTTGGGTCCGAAGGGTTGAAGGCGATCTTGACTAGACCACCGCTGGCTTGGGCACCGCCGGCCGATGTTGCAGCCGCTGCCGTTGAGGAGGTCGCCGGCGGGGCGGGTGACTCGTACAGAATCGTCGAGTGCTCGAGCGAGCGCAGGTCGAACGCCCGGAGCGAGCCGTCCGCGCCAACCGAAACAAAGATTTGAGCCGGCGAGTTGGGCAGCCACTCGACATCATACACCTCCTTGTCGTGTGCGATCAGCTGCGTCACCGCGACGTGCTGATTGACGTCCCAAACGGTGCAGGTCGTATCGATCGACGAGGTGACAACCATTGCAGGGTTGAATGCGTTCCATGAGAGGCCCGTCATCGGCGCCGGAGAGTTCTTCTTCGTTGCTGCCGATGGCGATGTTGGCGCAGGTGATGAAGGCGAAGTTGAGGCCGAAGGGGATGACGAAGGAATCGGCTTGGTCTGTTGTCGGGCAGGCACGGAGAATGGTCAACGACGCGTCCAGGTCCAAGAGATGGCGCGCGCGCACGAGGCCAGGCAATGTCGGAACGCCTTCCACAGACTCTGGCCGCCCAATGTACAGGACGACGAGCCTTGAAATCGCTCAAGCTTGACTGATGCTCGTGAAGACTCGAGAGGGACGTACGTGTGCAAGGCAAGCAACCTCGCCGAGCCGGCCATCGCGGACCTTGTAGACTCGCAGCGCGTCCCCGGTCGTACCCAGAACGTCCCGCCCCTCCCGAGCGCCGGTAGGATCCCAGGCGATGCTTGTGACCGGGTAAGGGACGTTGACGCTTGCCAGCAGGCTCAGCCGGGTTGGCGAGGCGGACGCTGAGGGCGGCGCCGAAGGCGTCGAGAGCAGGGCTAGAGTGTTCGGCGTGTGCGGGTCGAGCGAGAAGGAGCCGAGCGCGATGGCCGTGTCGGTCGGCGAGACGGCGAGCGAATAATAGGATGATGACGCTGACGCGTACGAGGTCACGGCGGGGAAGGCCATCACCAACTATGAGGAACGGCTAGTCGAGTTCTGTGGATTGAATCCGGTCTGGGTCGATATCGGTCGGGAGATGCTAGGGGTGGAGGGCGAAGACAGGGCCGGCGTGTCGACTTCCTTTCTCCTGACGTCCATCTGTCCTAGCCTTCTCCTCCGAGCTATGTCAGCTCCTCCGCTCCCCATTAGCTCAGAGTCCTCATCAGCGACTCCTGTAGCTTCCCCAGCACCTCCAGCAACGGTAAGCACGGCGGCAGTCGAGCAATCAACGGCGGTACCAGCATCCAGGTCGGCGGCGGTCGCTCCGTCGGTCCCTGCACCGCGTCCGAAACCCTTAACTCAGGTGCGACCTCACTTCCAAGCGGTCTTCCAGGCTAGATCTACTTCGGCGACCTCGCAGAGCTAGGCTTGGCCATGAGGATTTTCAGGATCTGGCTGCTTGCTGTTTTCCTTACCTTTCGAAACTGACCCGTGTTCTCACTCGACTTTGTCTCCCTCAATACATTCACCGCTGTTTATACACAGGCCGAACTCGAGAAGCAGAGGAAAGCTGAAGCACTGGCTAGGTCTGTCCGGCCCTCTTTCGAGCGCGCGAATGAAGAGGACTGACACCGACGGCAATCTCTTGCTTGACACTGTCGCCTGCTGCGCTTGAAACCTCGACTCGACTGATTACTTACACCGCAGGAAGAAGGCTCAAGACGCTCGGTTCAAGAGTCGGTCGAAGCGCAAGTCGGATGCGATCGACGGCGAAGGCCCCGAAGGTGCTACTGGTAAAAAGAAGCAAAAGGAATTGAGTGCGTCCTGAAGCCCGATGCCGACATCGTCTGAGGCTAGGTCATCTGGTTTCAAGAGTCGCTCGATCGAAGAGCTGAAACAGCGACAATCTCGATCTCTTTTGGCACGGCAGGCGCTTACGAGAAGGAGGTCGCTGAGATCAATAAGCGCGTCGGACTTTCGGATACAGGCGCAGGTGTGCGTCCTGTGACCAAGTGAGGACTCGGACCCTACGCTCGCAGGCAAGGGCCCGGACAGTCCCATCTTCGTAGTGCCGCGTCGCTGCTCGACCCTTGTCCACAGTACTTGCACCTCGGCAGCGCCTTCAAACAGTAATTGATCGGACTCTGGGGCGGTAGCAGAGAGCGAGTGGCTCTCAGAACGCTGTCTGCTTTGTCACGTACCTGAGCGTAGCGCTTGGCCGCCCTTAGACGAGCCTGGTAATGCACCCGAGCAGGCGTTGAGATCCAACGGGCCTTTCTTATCTCACACGCATTTCACCCGCGTTGAGGGTAGAGAAGGAATTTAGATTGAATACAAATGCCAGGTCCAGCAGCGGAGGCAGGTCATCAAGGAAGCGAGAAACGAGAGGTCGGCCAAGGCAAGGGTGCCGCGCGAAGGGCGGATGCAACAAGGAACGAGGAAGAGGAAGTCGTACAAGAAGGGAGCGGGCAAGGTTCGTGTAAGAGGACTGAGTGAGCCGAGGCGTCGTCCGTAAGGCGTCTAGTGATGAGATCAAGTGCAGGATCGACAGCTCTACCAGTTGAGCTTCTCCGGGAAGTACTTGCTGATGAGCTTCTGGTAGTACGGCTTGAGCTCGTCCTTCTTGGGCGGGGCGTCCGACTTGGAGTAGAGGTCGTAAGGGTTAAATGAGAGAACGTCCTTAAGCGCCTGCTTGTCGGCCTCGCACATGAAGTGCTTGTAGGCGCCCTCGCGGTGCCACGGGTAGAGCGAGTGGTAGCGGATCATGTTGAGTGCCGCCTGCGGTAGCGACGACTGGCGCTTGAAGACAAGGTACTGTGAGCAGCGAGGCGCGAGAATATTGGTCAGCGGGCAGTGAAAGGTAAATGAAGGCAGCGCCGGTAAACGCACGAGGTACTCGTCGTGACCCCACGAGAGCATCAGGTTCTCAAGTCCACAGCCCTCCTTGTAGATGCCGCACTTGGTGTTGTAGCGCGGGTCGTGCAGGTCTGGGTTGGCCGCGAACGAGCCGGGGAAGACGATCTTGTCCTCAGGGAAGGCAGCGCCGACGACAAAGGTATCACCGACGACGTCCCACTGGCCCTCGGACCCAAAGAAGTAGAGAAGTTTGCCGAGGTCGTGGACGAGGCCGGTAACCTGCATCCAGTCGGGCTTGCCGTCCTTGCGCATGGCTTCAGCCGTCTGCAGCAAGTGCGTGATCTGCGAGGCCTCGGTGTCGGGGTCCGACTCGTCGACGAGCGTGTCGAGCAGCTCCATCGCCTCCCAAACGCTCATCGTCGCCCGCGGCTTGGCAAAGGCATCGGCTCGGGCCTTGAGGTTGTACTCAACCGTCTGCTTCGTGTGCTGCTCTCTGCGTCAGGCAAGGGCAAGAGGGGAGGGGGGGGGGGTGTCAGGTTGAGTGCTGCGATCCTAGGATGGGCGCGCCAGACGCACGTGTAGAACTTGAAGGGGCCGGAGTTTTCCTCGTACTGGCGGAACGACTCCTTCTCCTTATCGGCGTCAAACTGCGAGGCGGCGTAGGCGTCGGCCTCGGACTCTTCCTGGGCAACCAACTCAGGGTGGGCGGCCTTGAACTTCTGGACGTTGAGCTCGTCAACGGCGTCCGAGATGGCGTCGAGACGCTGGCCGGTCGGGTCGTCGAGCCGGACAAACTGCTGCTGCTGGACGGCGAGCATTGTGGGAGAGGCGGGTGGGAGGAGAGTAGGGCTGGACTATGAAGGTGTGTGTCAATCAGGCTGGAAGAGGGTTCCTTGAGCAAGCTTGGAGGTTCGATGGGCTGAGGTCGACTTGGGTCGCTGACAGGTGGTGAGTGGAGGAAGGGAAGAATGGTAGGGGAGGCCTGTTTCCCGGTCAGCGCTATAAGCCAAACCGTCTCACTCTCCTCCGTCCTAAGGCCGGCGGCATGTCAGCGGAGGGCGGGCGGGTTCTTCGCAGTGAGCAGACGGGGCGGGTCCGTGAGGTGGGCGGCGTCAGGCCGGAGGGCGGAGCGAGCGAGCTGGCAAGGGCCGCAGACGGCAGCCGACAGGCGCGCAGCGCGAGCCGCAAGGGGCCAGAACCGCGCTGGAAAAAAACAGGGGTTGTGCCCCGCGCGCGGCTTGCGTCGGGGTCGATCGCGTCGGGCTCTGAGCGCGTGCCGCCTAGAGCAGCAAGAGACGGCCACCGTTGAGTCCGGCAGACGGCAGCTGGTGGAACCAAGTCAAGTCAGGCCTACCAACCGGAGGGCAGGACAGACGGCGCCAGTCGACCGGTACCACTCGATAGGCGCAAAGCGTGCAGCGGGAGCTCGTCCGCCCGCCGGCCAGGCGTGCACCCCCCCCCCCCCCCCGGCATAGAGGGACCCCGATGAGATCCCTTTCGAACAATGAGAATGATGCTCCCCACGTGTATTCGTTTCGTTTCGTTTCGTTCGTCAGGATGGAAGGAGGGAGGGAGCGGTCAAACTCAGGTCAAACCCCCCCGCTGACCCGCCCGTCTGCAGCGCTAACGCTTGACCAGACCTAGTGCTCTCCCGCGTTGGTCTGTCAACGGAGTTGGAGATGGGCGGATCTGACGTTGTACACAAAGAAGACTCAAGTCAAGGCTCAGTGACGCTGGTCTGATCGGTCTCAAGGGCTGAGAGACGGTCGGCGGTGGGGTAGATTGTCAGCAGGCCTGCAGCTCTGGGAGAAGGTCACTAGCTCGCAATATCACTTCGCAAGATCCTAGCTCGACCGGTCTCCTCCCTGGCGGCTCAAAGCGCGATAGGTCCTGGCAGCCCAATCATTTGCGGGCACAGGAGATCAAGGGCAGGACATCGTGAATAAACGGCTCAACTAGGCTGCTCTCGCGCTCTCGTCGGGGAACCAAGTCGAAAGGTTTTCGCGGAGGATGTTGGGTGGCAGCCGCGCGACGTCTGTTGGTTGGGCTGACTGGCGACGAAACCTCGTCCTGTAGAAGGAGAGCAACCTGGTTGGCTCACTGGCCTGGGCTAGGCTTGCGTCGGTGGCTGGGCTGCGCGATTCGGGCACGTCGGGCCGGCTGAGCGGCAAAGGGGAGAAAAGGGACCGACGTCGGTCGTCGGCGGCCGGGTCCTGCCACGCTTGGGCGGTGAGAATTCCTCCTACCCTCGCATCTGTAAACGACGTGCTGCGACAGGCTCGCTTGGCTTTTCGAGATCAGCAGACGACGCTGCTTCTCACCGTAAACAGAACCGAGCAAGCCGAGGGAGGAAGGGATGGAGGGAGAGAGAACGGCGTCGCAACCGAGGCGTCGACGCGTGCGAGGGTCGGAGGGCGCGGCGTTGCTCCTCCGTTCGCGGCCGCGCGCAGAGCGGAGCGGAGGGCGGTCTTTCAGCCCAGCGACCGTCCTCCGGACGCCCGCTCACCCTCCGTAGCGCAGCCTCAGCAGGGCAGAGCCGAAAGCAGAGAGGCTTGTGAGCCCGAGCCGAGCCTTGGAACCGTGCCAGACATGGGAGTGAGGGCCTGAAGGGGTTGCGCCCGCTATCCCAGGTCGTACAAGAAGTCAGCTTCCAGGAGTCGACTTGGGCCCCCAACCTCTCCCCACCCTCCCCTCCCCGCAAAGGAACCCTTCAAGGACGCAGACCGACCGGCCCGCTCTCGCCGAGCCTTCTCTCACCCTCACCTCCCATCAGCAACCAACAAACTCACCAGACTCGCCCTCGTCTACGAGCCGATTGTCTGAGCCCGCCATGAGCTCGCCGCACAGCAGCAAGGAGCAGCTGCCCTCAGCTTCGACTTACACCAAGCCCGTCCTCTCCTCGAGCCCGACGGCCAAGGTCGCGCCCTCACGCGACCAGATGCCTCCCTTTGAGGCCTTCGGCATCACGCCCGCCGAGGGCGTTTTCGAGATGGCCAGCGACGGCGACGCTCTCTCTGCGGCCTATGGTCATGCGTGTACGTCATTTCCAGCGAGCAACTCAAGGTTGCATTCTGGCTGACGCAGCGCCGGTTCCTCAACAGCCCTCCGCGCCATCCTCGACAACGGGATTGTCATTGGTGCCAGTATCGCCGCCTGTATCGGTGGCCTGCTCTTTGGTTTCGATCAGGGCCTGGTTTCCATCACCCTTGTCATGCCACAATTCCTCTCCGTCATTCCTGAGGTCGACGCCTCGGTCACGTCGAACGCTGGTTTCCTAAAGGGTCTCCTGACGGCCATGCTCGAGCTCGGCGCCCTCATCGGCGCCCTTCAGGCAGGCTTCATCGCCGACAAGATCTCGCGCAAGTACACGCTCGCTGTTGGCATCGCGTGGTTCATCGTCGGCTCAACCATTCAAACGGCGACCGTCAACTACGCCATGCTCGTCGTTGGTCGCACCATTGGTGGCATTGGAGTCGGTGTCCTCTCGACGAGTACGTGTCCTCTCCTTTTTGTGTTCGTCCGTTCCTCGTCGCTGTCGCTCATAGCTGACCAGTACCTTACTGGCCAACCATTCAGCGGCTCCGACCTACATTGCCGAGATCTCGCCGCCGCATCTGCGAGGAGCGCTCCTCGTCGCCGAGGAGGTTGCCATCGTTGTTGGCATCGTCGTCATGTAGTTCGTCCTGCTTGGCCTCTCTCCCATCGCTTGATCTTGGTCTGCTGCTGACTGTGTTGCGCCTTCTGCAGCTTCATCACCTACGGCACGCGCCTCATCGAGTCCGAGGCATCGTTCCGCGTACCATTCGCCATCCAGATGGCCCCGTCGTTCATTCTCATCGGCCTTCTCTTCTTCATGCCCTTCACTCCTCGCTGTGAGTCAATCTCGCTTGCCATCGAGACACTGTGCCACAACTCACGCCATCGCCTTCGTACTTTTCTTCACAGGGCTCGCACAGCAGGGTCGTGACGCAGACGTACTCTCGACGCTGTCTCGAATCCGCAAGCTGCCGACGAGCGATGTTCGAGTCCAGGCCGAGTGGCTGCAGATCCGCGCTGAGGGTCAGTTTACCGTATGCTCCCATCAAGACTGAGCCTTACTGACATTCTCTTCCGCCGTTCGCAGCCTGCTTCTGCCGCGAAGCCGTCCTTGAAAATCACCCGACGCTCCAGGGCACCGATTTCTGGTCGTCTCTCAAGCTTGAGCTCGCCGCCTGGGCCGACTGCTTCCGGGGCGGCGCCGCTCGTCGGACCTGGATTGGCATCATGATCATGTTCTTCCAGCAGTTCACCGGCATCAATGGTTTGTCCGGTTCGCGCTTCAGATTGTGCTCGAGCGCGGTCTTGCTGACTGCTGCGCATCTCGCTATTCTACAGCCATCGTCTACTACTCGCCCTCCCTCTTCGCCGCTCTCGGCTATGGCTTCGAGTTGCAGCTCATCTACTCGGGTGTTACCAACGTCATGTGCGTCGGCGTGAATTGGGTCAGCTGCAGAAGTCCTTCTACTGACTGTTTGTCTTCTCGGCGCACCGCAGGCAACTCGTAGCTGTCTGCTCGGCTTTGGTCACGCTCGACAAGGTCGGCCGCAAGCCGCCCCTGCTCATCGGAGCTCTTGGAATGGCTGCTTGCCATGCCATCAGTGCCGCCATGATTGGAATCTACGAGGACAACTGGCCGGCACACCCTGTGCAGGCGCGCGTTGGAGTTGCCAGTAAGCGCCGTGTCAATCCTATTCCTAGCCTTCACCAAACGTGCTGAACAGTCGTGTCATCTTCCTCTCAGTGCTCATGCTCTTCATGGTCTTCTTCGTGAGTCACTCTGCTTCACGTTGCTTCACTCTCAACCAGGACTAACCCACGCCATCAATCACAGGGCATCGGCTGGGGGCCCGTTCCTTGGGGACTTCCTTCGGAGGTTCACAGCACCTCGACCCGCGCCAAGGGTGTCGCCCTTTGTACGTGCTCCTCCCTTGACGTAGTCCAGCTGTCCAGGGCTGGTGCTGACCCCTTTTTTACTCTTTCACTCTTTCCGAACCGCAGCTGTCGCGAGCAACTGGTTGAACAACTTCATCATCGGATTGATCACGCCTCCGCTTATCCAGGCCTCTGCGTGGGGTACTTTCGTGGTGAGTCCTTCAAAGCCTTGGGATCGGACGCTCGATCGCTTGCTGACGCTATCAGTGCATCCTTTCTCAGTTCTTCTCTGGCTTCTCGCTCATCGCCTTCTTCTGGACTTGGTTCTTCTGCCCCGAGACAAAGGGCAAGTCACTCGAAGGTGCGTCTTGCCTGTGCTCGACAGACATGGATGATGAGCTCGAGCTGATCAAGCCGCGCCCACCTCAGACATGGACCGCATCTTCCACTCCAACATCGCCGTCCGCGATGCGAAGGAGAAAGCTCTTATCCTCGGCAAGCTCACCGGCCGCGACACGGGCGACATCCTCGCCAACCGACTGGACAACAAGTTCGCCAACCGTGGCACGGAGCGCCGCTTCGAGTACGCGTAGGCTGTTCTGGGCAGTCCCTCGACGCATCGCTAAGCCCGAAGCGTCCTCATGCCCTTCGTGGAAGCCACATCTGCTATCATCACCTCTACCCCACGTTGTACTTCTAGACACCTTTCCCTCGAGCCTGTTGCCCTTCCCCGCTCGCCTCTCGCCCCTGTATCAACCACCTACGTCTGGATCATGGTTGTGGTCTCATCTTTTATGACCTGGTCAAATACGTATACATCCAACTTTCGGAGCAAGCGCAATATTGGGCGATATACAGGGGGGGAGAAAGAGAGCACAGAGCAAGAGCTGCCGCAAAGTTCAACTGCCCGGACGAGGAGAGACGATTTGCGTGCGAGTCAAGCCAGTCGAGGGATGCAGAGCTCAAATGACACGGAACTGTTAGCAAGGTAGAGCGGCGGTAGTGGTCGTGAGCCGACTGGACGCGGGGTAGCATGGCTCAAGCAACAGCTCCCAGTAGACGCACCATGTTATCCTTGACGTTGCGGGCGAGGCCGTTCCATTCGCCTGCAGGGACACTGAGCCCACCACCATCGCGCTCAAGCATGCGCTCCCGGACGAGGGCGTCTTTCTCGGCCCATGAGAGTGGACGGGCCGGTGGCGGTGATGGGGACGAAGGGTCAACCGCGTCGGTAGGCGCTGCTGCTTCCGGTAGGGCCGCTGCTGAGGCGGCCATGGTCGCCGCTGCTACTTCTACTGCGGCCCCCGTCGATGGTTTTGCTAGTCCTGAGGCAGCTTGCGATGTCGGCGACAGCTCCTGAGTAGCTTGGGGCGAAGGCGGTGAGGCTAAAGCCGAGGGTTGAGACGACGAGGCAGCGGTGTGGACGGGCGAGCTGCCGGCCGTGTGCAACCTACGACGACGGCTGACGAGGGGCAGAAGCGCACGTGCCCGAGCGACGCCCAGTGAGCGAGACGTTGGCGCCAGAGCGAGTGAGAGCTGCATTGGCGGTGCGAAGATGGACGATGCAAGAGTGGTGGTAGGGAGGGCGAGGACAAAGGCCCTTCGCATCACCGGTCTGCTGACTTCCTGCTGCGCGGCCCAACGTCAGGAGCGGATGCCGTTTCCGGGGATGAATAGAAGGTCTATCACATTAAGGTGGTTAAAGACCGAGGAAGGGGGGGTGGGACCAACAGTTCAAGGGAAGGGAGTAGCCGGTACACCGAAAAAGAGGAGAATGGAACAAAGTGTGGCTCGAGTGGGGTCGTGAGGGTGGGTACAACAGAAAGGGAGCGAGCACGCCTACTTGTCGACGACGTCGGCATTGGCGCTGCTGTCGGACCCTCGCCGGCACTCTTGGTCGTACGCTCGCTCGCCGCCGACGACGGCCGTCTCGTCTCGGCCAACGACAGAAGGCCGAGTCTGGCCGATGCCGTTGATGCCATCTGCGGTCGAAGCGACCGACGTGTCCGAAGGCGACGACGAGAACGAGGGTCGTGCGGCGGTCGAACTGGAGCGCGAAAGGGTGGAGCCGGACGAAAGAGAACCTGAGCGGGCGGGAACAAGGTCCGGTAACGGCGGCGGGCATAACGGCGGCGATCGGCGCTTGTCGTCTTCATCTTCGCTCGAGTCCGCGGAGGAGGAGAAAGGGCCCGGGGCGCGCTTTGTTGACGATGGTGGCGCTGGTCGACCGGTGCGAGTAAGAGTCGGCACGGCCGGAAGCGACCGCGAGGGAGCCGTCTCTGACAGCCCAGTCGCTGCCCCTGCCGAAGAGGCTGACTTAGACCGACCGTGCTTCCCACTCTTGGCCGATCGGCCGCTCGATATTGGTAGAGCGCTTGTCTGGCGTGATCGACTCTTCTCGCGCATTGACGGCGGCGCCGAGGACGACGAAGATGGAGCAGTTGCAGGACTAGGCAGGAGTTCGGCGTTCCGTCGACGTTGACGGCGCATGTGCTGACGGAACATGAAAGCGAGGGCAACGACCATGACAAGCGAAAGAAGGCCGGCGACCAGGCCGATCGTTAGGGGGCTAACATTATGGCTGAGAGGGGCAAAGAAATGGGCGTTAGGTGCCGAGAAGGTCAATGTTCGAGATCTGCTTTCGGAGAAACACGCACGATGGTCGGTCGGCCTCCTCGTCCCGGTAAGGCGTGACATCAGACGATTCACTGGCTTGCCGGGCGGTTAGTCGAATGAGGGCTGTCGGCAGCCGGCGGCGGGCCATGGTGGCGATGGACCCCTCCGAAGTGGGCATGACTTCGCGGCGGATTGTGGCGCACGCGTTCGAAACAAAGCAGAGGATTGAAGGTGAGTGGGTAGAGCGGGATATCGGACGATCGATCTAGTGGTCGTGAGAGGTTGGCGGAACAATCGTTGCGACAGCCTGTCGAGAAGAGAAGGGAGAGTGAGCGGGGAGGGTCAGCTTTGATAGCTCCCCGTGGGCAGTGTTAAGATTGAGGGCAGAGGCTGGCCAAGGCGACGCGGCGACGACGGCAGCGCGCGCATGTGAGCGCTTGGTCCGGCTGCGAAGGCAGCGCAATTCTCCGGACCCAAGCCCTCGCCGAGGGACAGCAAGCCGCCGAACCTCGACATTGACCCGTTGCCTCAACGTACCCTCGCATGCGCGCGTCGTAGAAGCCATGTCGTCGCAGAGAAGCAAGGCTGCAGATGAGGCGGCGAGCGCTTGGCGCCCCGTGTGCGAGCCGACACGCGCGCGAGCGAGCTCGGACTCCGTCATCCAGGCCACGCCAATTGCTACGGGATGCGGCAGTGAAAGTGGACAGAGACTGACCTTAGACAGACTCTAGGCGTGACAAGGACGCACGAGCAGAGGCGCCTGTCTTCTTTACTCTATCGATTGCGCAGGCGGGCTCCGACTGAGGCGAGGCGGCAGCGGGAGGCGAGCCGAGGGCTGGGCTGAGCTTCTGTGCTGGTTCGGCCGGAGGCGCAGCAGTGGGCAGAGGTGAGAGCCAAATTGGCGGATAGGATAAGTTGATAAAGGAGGGGGCGCCGGGTCGGATCGCAAGAGGTCGGAGCGGGATGTAGGGTGGGTGTTGAAGGTCTCGCTACGGCTCCTACCCGTGGCCTGCTGTGCAAGGGCCGAGGGAGGCTGAGGTGCGGCGAAGCGGAGGCTGGCCAAGGAGGACTTGGCGTGAGGCGTTTCGCTAGTAGGCCTGCCGCCGCCGCCAGCTCAAGTCCGACCTCCCTGCCAGAACGTTAGCAGGACCGCCCTTAACGATAGCAAGCCATGCCATACCAGCTCGTTAAGTGATGCAGAAGTAAGTCCACCCATGGTCACTGACCGACAGAATCCTCGAATGTTGGTCGGAGCCAACGAACGGGAGGAGCGATCGACGACCGGCAAAGGGGCGAGCCGCCGGCCTGGATCTCGTTGTTATCCGCAGGTCCGACCGACTTGAAGAGGTTCGCCCGATCACCGACCTCAGCCCGAGTCGAGCATCCACGCGTCCGCTCAAACCCATTACTCCTTCCTTCAGACAGTATGGCCGGCCCTCCCAAAGCGCCTGATGCACCCGCTGCAAGTGGCTCTGTCGGAGCCGACGAAAAGTTCGCCTGGCGCCAGGTCTACAACAAGCCCGACATCGCCGGCATGTCGGCCCTCTCGCGGCGCGAAGAGGAAGCCCTGGTCAAGGACGCTAAAGCCAACGCGAGGCACGTCTGCAGGGACTTTGTTGCTGGTGTGTCCGTTACCGAACCGTACTGCTCAGGGTCGAACGCATCGCCAGCCTATCTCGTTATTCTGTCAGGACACGATGATAGATTGACGCCCGATATCTCTGCCTTTCGCCAGCCTACGCAGCGTGTGTCGAGCCCCGGCTGGTCAGCGCCCTCTGGGCTTGCAGCGCTAAACAGGAGGAGATGAATGCTTGCCTCCGTCCTCTGTGCGTAGCTGTCGACCTGCCCAATCCATTCGCCTCGCCGTCCCTCTGTCGCCTGTCGACTGAAACTTTGAGAGCATGCTCTGCGACGGCCAGGATGACCGAGCAAGTCCTAGACCGCATGCGTATGGAGTACCTTTCGGAGAAGCATCGCGAAGCTTACCGTCAAGGGCCAGGCGAGGCTCGCGATGGCAGCCGGTCGCCTTATTCCGGCCGGTAAATCCAGCCTGCAAGCGACAGCTCTCGTGTGGCGAGGCCGCCGCTGTCACCAGGCGTCAAGACTTGCAAAGCCGGTCGGCCTCGGGTGGGTTCGTTGGACGAAGGACGCACTAGGGGCTGTGGCTGCCGTCATTGTTCAATATCTGGGCATAGCGTTTGCGTGCTTGCCTGCAGCTTGGACGACGCTTCGATGCCACTGCCACCGGCGACACCCGCCGGCCAACAACGGCAACTAACGCTGGCCGATTCCGGATTGCCTTCGTGCTCTAGAAACGAAAGAGAGAGAGAGAGAGAGAGGGAGAGCTGCACGTCCTTACCGCAGGTGCCGCAGCTTCAGGCATTGCCTTCGTGTACACGTCCTTTGTCCGCCAGGTCGCGATGGCGGCTTTGCAGTCGAGGCCTCCCACAAGTCAAATCTGCGGACTGCCTCCTCATACTCCGTCGCGTGCGATTGTAGCATGCAAATTATAATGCAGCTGAAAATTTCTCACTGGCGCTGACAAGCTCACGTCGGGTAGGGTCATGAAGATCTCGGGGAGGGGGGGTAAAGACGGCAGGACTGGTGAACGACATCTAGGGTGTTTGGCATGTGAAGAAGTGGCGAAGGGTCTTAGAGCTTGGCCTCCTCCTTTTTGTCCTTCTTGTGGTGATGGCTAAAGAGCCGGGCCTTTTCCTTCTTCTCCTCCTCGTGCGCCGCCGCCTTCTCAACAGGTGTAGACGCCGACGCAGAGGCGCCGCCGGCCGAAGAGAAGCCAAAGGGACCGAGGCCCGACTTGTCGCGTGCCTCGCGCTCCTTGCGCTCGGCCTCTTTACGCTTTTTCGCCGGGAGAGCGGCCTGAGCGACGAGCCGCTCGAGCTCGCGCCGCTCTTCATCCGTCTCATCTGGGACCGTTGCCTTGAAGATCGTGCCGATCGAGATAATGGCCTGCGGAGAAGCGAGGATTGGTCAGGGGTCAGCGACTTGGTTTGCACATCGTGGAATGGCTCATGGCGCACCTTTGCGCGCAGAGCGAGCATCTCGTCCGTGATGCCCTCCTCCTTCTTGAGGACGCCGTCAAGCACGTCCGACAGGACCTGGATGACCTCGAACTTTGTCGACCGCCAGGTGACGAGAAGGATCTGGGGAGCGTTTGCGGAATCGTCAGCGGTCGGAAATCGCAGGGGTTGTGAGATTCCGTCAAACAGGATTGCACCTTGCTCGTGACGTCCTTGGCAAGCGCCTCAAGCTCGTCCTCACCGAGCGTGCCCTGCTGCTGTTGACGCTCCATCTCCTCCATCGCCGCCTGGACGCTCATCGCGCTGCCGAGGACGCCCCAGCCCTCCTTGACGATCGTTGTCTTCTCCTTAACGCGCGAGAGGAAGCCGCCGCCCCAGAAGCGCTTCGACTTGAGGAATGTTGACGCTTTCTGGATGTAGCATGCGCCAATCGTGTGCAGCAGCTCAACGCCGAAGCTCTCGAGCTTAAGGTCCTCGGCTTGGGTCCGAACGTTGGCTTCGAAACGCTGCGTCTCCTCGTCATGCTTGTCGCCGGGCTTTTTGGCTGTCACGAATGGCCTGACGCGCTCGATCAGCTTCTTCTGAAGCGTCTGGATTCGCTCGACCCGAGCCTTCTCTTTGGCGGCGTCCATCTCCTCAAGCTTGGCTTTCTGCTCGGGAGTCATCGCCGGCTTCTTACCCTTGCCGTCAGCGGCAGCCTTTTTGGCCGCAGCATCTGATGTCGGCGTCGTGCTGCCTGATGCGGTCGGCACGCCCGATGAAGACGACAGGTGGTGCTGAAGCGACTGGCTCGCTGATGAGTTGGCCTCGTCAGTTTGAGTAGCAGGCGTGGAGGCAGCAGCGGCAGCCGTTGCGGACGTCGCCGGAGCGGCCGGAGCAGCCTTCTCCAAGCCAGGAGAGGTTACAGAAGGCGCGGCCGTCGAAGCTGGCGCCGGTGACGACTCAGTTAGAGGGACGCCTGACGCAGAGACAGGCTCGCCGGAGGCCGCTGCCGTCTCAGTCGTGGGTCCGCCGCTGGCACTGGCCATCTCGGCCTCCATTGCGGCCTTGTCCTCATCGCTCCTGAGAGTGAGAGCAAATGGGCGAACGGTCAGCCAAGGAAACAAATTGAAGATATCCCGGGTCAGGAGGCGAGCGCACATCATGACCTCAGCCTGCTGCATGAAGTCCTTTATGAGCGATATCTCGCCAATCAGGTCCATGAAGGCCTCGCCGCCAAACATCGAAGAGAACATCTCTCCTGGGTCCTGCATGCCGCCATCGGGCTGGCCCTGGGAGAAGATGGGAGCGTCAGAGGAGGATTCCGTCGGCCAGACCGCGCGCAGCCCGCCGCAGCGCGGCCAAGAGCTTGCGGCGAACCCGACGAGTCAGGAGGCGAATGGGACGGACGAGTTGTTTCTTGCCATATTTGTCGTAATTGGCTCGCAGGTCCGGGTCAGACAAGATCTGGTAGGCCTCTCCGATCTCTTGGAACTTGGCGTTGGCGTCTGGCGCCGGATTCCGGTCGGGGTGGTACTAGCGAGGGGAGCAGGGAGGGAGGGCGGTGACGCGGGCAAGGAGAGCATCAGTCGCCCGTCGTCCTGCCAGTCAGCCAAAGGATGATAGTACACACCCGGACGGCAAGCTTGCGGTACGACTTCTTGAGCTCGTTGTCTGTCGCGTCAGGCTTGACCTCGAGGATGTCGTCTGCAGGCGAAATGACCAGGCGGGGTCAGCGGCTGGGCTCCGAGCAGACCGACGCGCGGCCTGGTCATGATTGCTCACAGTCTGCATGGATCGACCGGGGCACAATCAGCATACGGGCATGACTGGGGAGGACTGTTAGAGCAAAAGTACGAACACTCGGTCTCGATGGGCATTGTGCTCTATGGGCGTGGGGTTCTGATAAGAAGGTGGTTGAGGGAAAGGGGTTCGAGGATGAAGGGCTCGAGTGAAGCCGGCTCGAACCAAGGTCACCACCGAACCGCCACCTTCTCCGCCCGCCCGATCCAGCTCCTCTTCCAATCCCACCTTCAGGCGGACCATTCTGTATCGCATGCCCTCTCTCGCTCCTCGCCGCCTGCCACCGCTCCGGTCGATGTTCGCTCGGCGAGCTTTCGCTGCGGTCAGGCCAGCCGTCGCCCTTGCGCCTCAGGCTCCGACTGCCGCCGAGTGCCATCGGGCGTACGCATCGACGCCAGCTTCCTCGTCGTCCTCATCACCGTCGACGTCTTCGGTCAATGCAGAAGAAATTTCGCACTTCAGCCGGCTCTCGGCCCAGTGGTGGGACGAACATGGCGAGCTCGCCCTTCTTCACAAGATGAATCCTTCGCGGTTATCGTTCCTCCGGCAGAAACTTGAGGAGTCGGCTCGGCGGTACGGCTCAACTGCAGCTGAGGCTGGTCGACCAGTCCGAGGCGGGCAGTGGCTCGAGGGACTGAAGGTGCTCGACGTCGGCTGTGGAGCTGGCCTCCTATCGGAGAGCTTAGCCCGGCTCGGTGGACAGACCCTCGGCGTCGACGCGACGCCATCCAACATCCCCCTCGCCAAAACGCATGCTCTGCTCGACCCTGTCCTGGCCTCACCCGCACCAGGGTCAACGTCGGGCGCCGCTCGGCTCGAGTACCGTCACCAGACGGCTGAAGAGTTGCTCGAGGTGGAGGGGGAGGCCCGCTTTGACCTCGTCTGCGCGATGGAGGTCCTTGAGCACGTCGACGACCCGAAGGGCTTCCTCCTCAATCTAACGAAGCTCGTTAAGGTGCGCTTCGCCATGACGATTCCGGCTCAGGCTGATGCTGACATCGAAACGCTCGTCGCAGCCCGGCGGCCACATCATCCTGTCGACCATTTCGCGTACGCCGTTCGCCCACCTGCTGACGGTGACGATGGCCGAGTCGGTTCTCCGGCTCGTCTCGCCTGGCACCCACCACTCGCACAAGTACATCAAGCCGGTCGAGCTCGACGGTTTCTTTGATAGCATTGGTTGGACCGACCTTCCGGGCGGATTGGCAGCCGGACCCCCCTCGGCGGCGCTTGGAGGCGGCGTCGGTGGCTCGGTTCGCGAGGCCCGAGGTGTGGCGTACCTGCCGTGGAAGGGCGAGTGGGAGCTCATGAGCCCCGGCCTGGGCGAGCTCGGCAAGCTGTGCAACTACTACTACTTCGTCCGCCGGCCGGCCGAGGACGAGCCGGCATTGGCGAGGGCAATCTGATGCAGGTGTCATTTCTCGAGCACATGGGAATAGCACGCGACGAGGGGTAGGAGGAGAGGGATGATTTAGACAACACGACATCGCCCGACGGGCACGATGAGAGGGAGAGGGCGATTAGGCGAACCTGCCGTTCCAGCAGAGGTTCTGAAGGGCTTGAAGGACCGTGCGTTTCGTGAGAGGAGGCTTGCGAGTGCGAGGGAGACATCGTTACGAGATTGATGAGAGCTTTCTTGCCGTGCCAGCAGAAGAGAGAGCCGTTGAATGGGGCGCCTGCCTCCAGAGAGGGTCGGATGCGATTGGAGTGTCGAGGTTTGGTACGAGCGCTTGCCTGGCCAGCCGAAGCGACTCGATAGTGTGGATGAAGGAAATCGGGCGAAGTAAAGGAAGAAAAAGGGGAGCTTGTCGGCGGCATTCTTGGCGGGCGGCCGTCAGCTGGGAGTCGGATTGATGTGCAAGGTGGAGGCAGCGGGCTGTCGGCCGCAAGGCTTTAAAGCAGCGTCTCGCCTTTGAGTACGATACCAACAGTTTAGGTCAGCGACTTGAGCCGAGTAGCGTTGATGTAGAAGGAGCTTGGACATACCGAGCGCGGCCCGGGTGAGCGAGCAGCCAACGGCAATCGTTTGGTTGGCGCTTAGCTCGTCCTTTAGCGAAGGGTTAACCTCCATGATGTCAAGCGCGACGAGCAGGCCGGTCTCCGAGATGGCCTCAGCGATGTAGTGACCCTCGCGGAAGGTGAGACCGCCCCGGACGGGCGTGCCTGTCGAGGGAGCGACGAGCGGGTCGAGGGCGTCGACGTCGTAAGAGAGGTGAATCGGCCGGTCTCGGGCCGGGTTGACAGCGTTAAGAGCCATCTCAACGACCTTGCCAATGCCGTACTTGTCGACGTCGTGCATGCTGAAGGCCTTCACGCCGAGCTCGCGGATCAGCCGCTTCTCCGCTGGATCGACGTCGCGCAGACCAATGTAGACGAGCTGCTCGGGCTTAAGGCAGGGCGCCATCCACTTGTTGAACGGTTCAACGTCAGTGCCCGAGAGGCCGAGCAGGAAGGAGACGGGGCAGCCGTGGAGGCTGCCCGAGGTCGTCGAATCGGGCGTGTTGATGTCGGCGTGAGCATCGACCTGCAGAAAGCATCGAGGTCTCAGTTGCGCACGTGGATAAGACGACGCCCGACCCAACTGCAGCAGCATAGACTCACCCAGATGACGCAGGCGTCGGGGTACTTGGACATACTTCCGGCGATGGTGCCCATTGCGAGTGAGTGGTCGCCGCCGAGGACAACGGGGAGCTCGCCCTTTGCGCAGGCAGCGCCGACCTGGTTCTTGACCTCCTCGCAAACGCGGCTGACGGAGCGCGGGCGGTGCATGTTGCCGATCGGCGGGTCCTCGGCCGAGGTCATCGAGGTGAAGAAAGGGTGCTGGGCGGGCGAGTGGGAGACCTGCCAGTTGAGCGACTCGAGCTGCGAAATGAGGCCGGCGCTGATGAGCGAAGTCGGCGCGAGATCGGTTCCGGGATTCTTCTACTCAACGAGGAGGGGGATGGACGTGGTCAGCCCACGAAATCATGACTGTTAAGGCAGCCAATAAACGCACCTGTCCGCCCCTGCAATTACGGATCGAATGCCGGACGTCGTTGTGAGGTCAGCTGACGAATGGGCCGAGATCTAGTGCTTAAGGGAGGACGCACGAGAAGGGGCAGGCGACGACGCGGACCGTCGGCGGCGAGGCCAGGTAGCGCGTCGCGTTCTGAACGGTGCGCGCGCCCAGGGACGCCATCTTGGTGGTAGTGGCCATCGGTCTTGAGAAAGAGACAGGGCAGGGGCAGGAGCAGTGAAACAAGAGAGAGGGTTGACGTTGGTGGTGAAGGCAGGGTCTTAGCCGTTCTGTCGTTCGTCTCTTGCCGCAGCCGTGAGCAGCCGTCATGCCAGGCGCAAGTCGGCCGGCCAGGCTCGGCGACAGAGGCGACTTGCAACACGTATCCCTGTTCCAAGCATCGTAGCATCGCATCCTACTCAATGTGATTTGGGTCTTTCTCGTTCCAGTCTTCAGCACACCTACCGATAAGCCGGCAATGCAGGGAATCTAGCTGACTCTATTTAGGCCTGCGAGCGCGCTTCGCCATTCGAGGGCGAACTCCGCACTCGGTCGCCGCCGCCGCCGCCACCGCCACCGGAGCAGCTGGACAAGCGCAAATGCATGGCCCAGCCTTCTCCTTCGAGCAGCCTGTTTCCGGCTTAAGCCCATAGGAATTGACGGACACCGTCTGATGTACAGGAGAGATACAGGCTGTCGGCTACAGAAGCAAAGAGTGAGTCGAAAGGCTAGGCGG
>MVAP01000100.1:0-57706 GCA_014825765.1 Cystofilobasidium macerans | reverse complement strand
TGCCTTTTTCCGCCTTGCCAACGCCGCCTTGCCAATGCCGCCTTCTCGCCCGGTCAACCGACCTTGACGGCCGGCCCTTTCTGCCTTGTCTTTTGCCGGATCCCTGTATACCCCCCGCCGGAGCCCTGTGCCGCGCATCGAAGCATACCCCCTCGCCGGAGCCCTGTGCCGCGCACCGAAGCATACCCCCCTCGCCGGAGCCCTCAGCCGCGCATCGAAGCACTACCTCAAGCCCGGTCTTTCCTTCCATAGTCTTTCTCCTTCTCTGTCGCTTTCTCCGTTCCGTGCATCCGTTCTGTGTCTGCTCTTTCGATGGTCTCTGCTCGCCCGAACTGCCTGATCATCTGGAAGCGCGCGCAAAGAGACAGTGCCGAGAGACGTCAGGACACGATCGAGGTAAGGCAGGGTCAACGCCTGCCAGAAGGATTGCAGAGGTGAAGGTCATCATCATCAAATGTTGAGTCGTTTACGCGAGAGTCGTAGGGAGAGTCGAGATTGAGGGTGGGCCGCCTACATTGGCATCGGTGTAAAGTAGGCTGCTGTCGACGGGGGCCCTGTTGCACGGCCCACCGGCGTCGACCGGCCAGATGTGTTGGATGCTGCGGCGGCTCGAGCCTCCCGGTTGGCGGCGATTCGGTCGTTGAGAGCGACAGATGATGCCGGCGGCCGAGATGCATTAGAGTCACCGCCCGCGCCACCGCCTGCGAGCGTTGCCGAGAAAGCGCCCAGCTCGTCCATCATTCCCGTCAGCCGGCCCTTACCAACAGCCAGCGCTTGCCCTCCAAGTGCGCTCAGCCGGTCAACCGCGCCAAGTTGAGATCTTGCTGATGCTGATGGCACCGGCGCATCCTTGTCGATCCCGAATCCCTCATCCTCTGCAAAGCGGCGGGCAAATGTAGGGTAATCGACCCGCTGCGCAAGGTACGGCCGCAGGAGGTGTGGCTCAATCTGGCCGAGGTACGACTCAGCCATGAACGACTTGAGAACTTCGGGCTGGACAACAAAGAGGTTGCCAAGTTGGCGGAGCATCGCAAAGCGCTCGTTGAGCAGCGTGACCCCGAATCCGGCAAAGCACTCTTGGTACGAGGCAAGGTCCCTGAGCGGCATGGCGACATCAGGAACGGATCGGCGAGAGGTTGCCGTCACACCAAAGATCGCTGGCAGCCAAGGACGTACTTCGTAAGCATCAGTGCGCCAGTAACGCTGACCGGAAATT
This sequence comes from Cystofilobasidium macerans, assembly GCA_014825765.1. Classification (NCBI taxonomy): domain Eukaryota; kingdom Fungi; phylum Basidiomycota; class Tremellomycetes; order Cystofilobasidiales; family Cystofilobasidiaceae; genus Cystofilobasidium; species Cystofilobasidium macerans. Next base: position 56,490 of record MVAP01000100.1, on the reverse strand, counting down.
TGCGCAAGTGGTCGAGAAGAAGGCTGTGGATCACACGATAGGCGGAGCAGTATCAGCGGCGCCCATGATCAGCTCGGCAAGCTGAAAATGACGGACGAGTGGAAGCCGACGCCGAGCTCAATCAGGAACGACTCGGCGTTTTTTCCTGTTAGCTGGGCAGAGACCGCCGCCCGGACCCGGTCGAGCACGTCGACCGTCGCCGCGCAAGGGACAGTATTAACACGCTCGAATGAGGCGTCGTCATTGCGCGGCTTGAAGTCGTCCTTGCGCTGCCGCAGCAGCAGGGTCGACAGCCAGCCGAGCAGAGCTATAGAGCATTAGGGACCAGAGCAGCGGGTCAGTTGTTGGCCGAACAATAGCGGCAACGGCCCTGCGGTACGCACCGTCGAGCAACCGATGCAGGATCGCGTTGACCTTGGCCTCTATCCGAGCAACATTGGCCTGGTTCAGAACGGACAGCTCCCGTCGGACGCCGACCGCAGACGACACCAGCGGTGCCAGTGCCGTCGTCGCATAGCGCTGCCAAAGCGCGCAAAGCAGGTCCGACGTCTTGATGGTCGCCAAAGCGGAAAGGTCGGGCTCCAACCTCGGATCACTAGCATCAAGTTTGGAAAGAGCTCTGTCTCCCAGATGGTTAGGGGTCAACTAAAAGCCTCGGTCAGGAAGAGATCAGAGGCTGGCTTGGAGCACTCACGAGTCAAGGGAGGTCTCGATGTATGATCGGCCCAGGGCTTCCGACAGGACTCGGGCCAGCTCGAGAGCGTTGCGCGGCCTGAAGGTGCCAAGGCAGGTCAGTCGCTGACAAGAAGCGCTTCAAACGACCCCTGAGCGGAAGCAGACTCACACGTCAGACGTTCCGCTGAGCTCGACGCAACGGCCGAGAGCCTCTGCATGCCAGCGAAGGATCGTGTCACCAAGCTCGACAGTCGTCTCGCCATCCGTCTGCTGAACTCTGAGTTCGCCCTCTTTCTCGCCCGCCCGTTTCTCGACGCCAGAGTATTTGAGGATTGCTGCCGCCGCCGCTTGGGTCGTCTGGGACGAAGCCGAAGAGGTTGAGGCGGTCGCGAGCTGGTTGACGACACGATCAAAAAGGCCGTTTGGCTTGGCCTTGTGTGTCATTTCCTGTGTGACATGGATCAGGCAAAGGCTCAGTGATCCGGAAAGGGGACGATGACGCAGAGAGACGACACACGTGATACCGCGTGAAGCGGAGCAGGAAGCCACCATAGAGCTCGCCGAGGCTCTTGCGCTCGCGGTCGAGGTACCGTTTGCCCTCGAGGTAGGGTGCAAAGGTCTCGTCGACGCAGGCGTCGAGTGTCTGACCAATGGTCGCCTCGCCGCTAACGCCGCCCACGCTACTATTCGAGACGGCCGGTGCAAAGTCAAAGGCCTTGAGATCTTCGGCGAGGGCCGTCGTCAGCCGGTGGGCGATATGCAGTAGCCGAAGTGATGCCAGGGTCGACGTCGCGCTCGCTCGGTCGAGCAATGCCTCGAGGTGTTGCTGGACGACCTGGGCAAACACCCGCTGAAGAAAGACTTGCATAACAACTCCCGGGTTCGGGAAGACGGCCCGGATGATCTGAGCTTCGTCCTTGACCGTTGCACGGATATCGTCGAACAGGGCCTTGAGCGTCGGTTCGAAGCGCGGCGCAGGCCGGAGAGGATCCGGCAGCGTCCGCCAGAAGTCGGCATCGTCAGCAGCAGGCGCCTGGCCGCCGCCGATCCGGTCGCGCGAAATGAAGAAGTCGTGCTGGTTGACGTAGACCTGGACGCAGGAGGCTCCACCGTTGAACTCGAGCAGGACGCGAGCGCAGTGCTGGAAGGGAAACGATGATCAAAGGAACGTAAGCCTCGCGTGCGACAGTGACGGTGCCTAGGGCTAGAACGTACGCCCATCATCTTCGGATCGCCTCGTCTGCGATCATAGCGTAGGATGACAGTGTTAGCCATCGCAGATAGATTTCAAGTCCCAAAAGAACGCACCGGTAGTAGCGATCAAAGAGGCTCAGCACATCCTTCTCAAAGCGCTCGCCAAAATCCTCGACCTCGACCCGAACCTTGGCCATCTCGCGATTGCTGCTGTCGTCCTCCGCCTGCTCGTCGTTATCGTCGTCCTCATCTTCACCACCGCCAACGATTGCGTCACGACCGGCATGCCCATCATCGGCCTTGACAAGACTCAGCAGACGGCGGCCAGTGACGGCAGCGCGCATGCGACCCTCACGGCCCTCGCGCCCCTCGCGTCGGGCGTCGGCAAGCAGCTTGTCGAGTGGCGTCCGGTCACCGGCCGCTAAAGCGAGGTAGTACGACAAAAGAACGGTAGTCGACTGAGCCTTGGACCGGCTTGCGTGAAGTGTTGAGAGAAGATCACCGATCCGAAGCGTCGGACTCGTCAGGTCGGTGATGCTCGTACTAAGGTCAGCGAAGCTCGAGTGAACAGCGTCGAACCCGCGATCCAGCTCGCCCAGCCGCTTGCCATACTCTTTCTCGGCCTTGCGAACCTCAGCTTCGAGTCGCTCGGTCCGCGTCTGGGCCTGAGCACGGATCATGAGCAGGCTGTCGAGCGAGTCGGTGAACGTTCGGAGGAACGGCAGAGGGTCAAACGGCGCGCCGGGCGGGGCGGCCGATGAGCTCGCTATGAGACGCTCCGAGAGCGAATTGAGGAGATCCGAGGCCGAGAAGGAGTCCTGATGAGGCACAAGCGAGTCAGCTGTCTTTACTCAAAGCGTAAGTCGCTCAGGGGAGGGGTACGCCCGTACCTGGAAGGTCGTCAGCGTAAGGTCAACCGGAGCCGCGCCGTCGGCCGGTAGCGCGTCCGCTGCGGCCATCCTGAAGCGACGCCTGGAGCCCGAGTATTTTCCAAATCAAAGGACGCTCTTTGGTTTACGTACGACTACTTCCAGTCGGCAGCGGTACGGGGGAGAGAGCGAGGTGATGGGTTGATGGAAGGGGGACGACATCGTTAGGTCGAGCGCAGCAAGTAGGCGTGCGGACGCGTAAGAGGGGTGACGGACGTTACGCCGCGCTGGATGCGCCGCGCGTCTCGTTCGTCCACCCTCCATCGCCTGGCCTTTACAACACATCCTGCCCCAACGCCTGCTCTTTCCTACCTATCTTCCTAGTCTCGCTTGCTCGGATGTCACGCTCCTACGATCGAGGTGCGTCCATTTGGTACGCGGGGAGACGGACGAAGACCCAAGGGCGCGGGGGCCGCCTCACCAAGCCTCCTTCAGCCCTCGGCGAGCTGCGCGAGATCGCCTCCCTCATCGCCCCTTCCAGCAGCTCATCCCTGATTGCCGAAGGCCGCAGAGCTAATCTTGGCGCCGTACCTGACGATTCATAGCCCTCACTGTCTTCTCTCCGGACGGTCACGTGAGTCGCTCGCGGCTGAGTTGAGGGAGCACCGAGACAGATCGACTGACCTGAGCTCTCAACCTTGGGCCCGCTCTTCAGCTGTTCCAGGTCCGTGTCGACCAACTCGCTCTTGGGTCGATTTCGAGGGCTCCTGGCTGACGGTCATGCCTCTGTCCTTTAACAGGTCGACTATGCTCTCGAAGCCGTTGCCAAGGGCACGGCCGCTGTCGGCGTCAAGTCGTCGTCTTGCGTCGTCCTCGGCGTCGAGAAGAAGACGGCTCTCCAGCTGCAGGACCCGCGGACCGTCCGCAAGGTCGCCATGATTGATGACCACGTCTGCCTCGCATTTGCCGGTGTGTCCAATCTCTTGTTGTTCTCATCTCTGCCCCGGACCGAGCGCCGACGATACGAGCTGGAACCGAGCAGGGACGGCAGCTGGGCTGACCACTTGCACGCGCGCTTTCTTTGCCTCTCTCTAGGCCTGACGGCCGACGGCCGCATCATTATTGACAAGGCACGGGTCGAGTGCCAGAGCCATCGGCTGACGGTTGAGGACCCGGTCAGCGTAGAGTATATCACGCGCTACATTGCCGCCTACAAGCAGGTGCGACTCCTTTGGCCCCCTCCTTATCTCGCAGGAGTGCCCGCGGGCCTGACATTCGTCGTATCCAACCTTTACGCAGCGGTACACGCAATCGGGTGGCGTGCGGCCGTTTGGCATCTCGTGCTTGCTCATTGGATTCGACCCGAACGACAACGTGCCGCGGCTCTACCTGACAGAACCCTCGGGCATCTACTCTGCCTGGAAGGTGCGTGCGCTCCACGTCGCAGTACCCCGGCGCAAGCAGCACACTGGTCTAAAACGACTGATGCTGACCTTTGCTTTCTCAGGCGAACGCGGTTGGTCGGTCGTCCAAGACGATTCGCGAGTTCCTTGAAAAGAACCACCGGGACGACATGACGCGGGACGAGACGATCAAGCTGACGGTCAAATCGCTGCTCGAGGTCGTCCAGACGGGCGCCAAGAACGTCGAGATCACCGTTATGGACGGCTTTGGCAAGCTGAAGGTCCGCCTGTCGCCTCAAGGAGTCCGAGGGAGGCTATGCGCTGATCATCTCACACACCCTCTGCGCCTCGCCTACAGAACCTGACGCTGCCAGAGATTGAAGAGGTTGTCAAGGAGATCGAGGCTGAAAAGGAGGCCGAGGCGGAGAAGAAACGCTCACGCCTGGCAGCGACGGCTGCGAGCCAGCAGGCGATGGTCTCGGGCGACGCATGAGGGCGCCTACTAGCAGAGCAGGACGACTCGGAGTGATCTTGCATGACGATCGACCGCACTTCCCCACACCATGATCTGGAGGAGGGCCGGGCGGGACACAGAGCTGTCGGGTGCCGTCATCATAGGCGGCCGGCGAAGGCCCGCTTCCGCGCTTCCCTTGATGACTCGGCGACGTGTTCGTTCGGCTGGAGAGCGCCGTCTGGTACGAACACGTCTCGGCCCGTAAGCGTTTGGCTCGTCGTATAGAAGTACACGCCAAGGGCGATGGCCGCGACGAAAGCTACGAGTGGGGTGTGGAACGTCTGCCGTGCGTTAGCGTCTCGACCGGTTGTCTGATCAGTATCAAATAGAGAAGTGGCCGGCGAACCTGAACGTTTGGCGAGGCGTACGCGGCGATTGACCCTCTGTTGAGACGTCGAAGCCGGCGGCGGGTAAGGTCAGGAGCACAGGGGAGGCGGGGCTGCTGCTGCGCGTGCCACAGAGGGCTTGACGCACCCAGATCTCGCCTCCGTAGCCAGGTCCCTTGTGAAACGCGGTGGGCATGTCGATAGTAATTGTGGTGTGGTGTTTTTGGAGTGGAGGCGTGGTCGTCAGGAGACAGGCAGACGGACTCTTGAGAGCAGGCTGCAACGGAAAGAGGAAGGTCGGCGAAGGCCCTCCCCCGCACTCTGTGGGGATTCATTTTAGCCTCAGACGACGACGAGCGCATGCCGAGACCGGACCGGACCGACAACTGTCCACGTGCGAAACGAATTAAGCAGGCAGCATTGGCATCGGGGATCACAGGTACGAGGGAAAGCTAAGGGAGGCGAATAAAACCAGGACGTGAGAGCCGGGCAGAGGCCGTCAGATCGGGCGACTGACGCCGCATCGGAGAGACGGTGCAAGTGAGGGGCGAGGAGCTGCGGGCCGGGTGGAATGAGGGCCTGTCCGAGGTCGACACGGGAATCGAGAAGGACAACGCCGGGAGAGAAGCCGTTGGTCGTCCAAAGTTGCGAGCAAGGACCCGTCTAAAAGAGCATGTCGCAGCAGAGCTCCTCCGCACAGCAGCAGCTACAAAACGGGCAATTTCAGTCACCGGGGAGCAGTTCAGCACAAGGCTCTGGAGATAATGACAGGATTCCGAATAGAAGGGTACCGACCAGAGGCATCCGGCGAGGCACGCCATGCAGCCTCCGCCGGCGGCACCGCTTGACCTGAGGAAAGCAAGAAAATCAAAGCTTAATTGGCAGGCAACCGCGCGGGGAGCGAACAAGCAGCGACGCACTTCTGAGGCTGCTGGACGTAGACCTGTTGAGGCTGGCCCTGCGGCTGATAGCTGTTAGACGCAAGAGGTCGGGGGCAGATGTCAGCGCGCAGCCCCCCCCCCTCCGCGATGCCGTTCGGGAAACCACGAACTACTCTGAAGTCGAGAAAGAACGAAAGGGGTTTGACGTCATGGGTCAGCCAAGATCATCATACTCGATTGGGCTTCTCGCTCTGAGACGACTCCCGACTTGAAGAGGACGGGGTACGCACGCTGCTGGCCGTACTGCTGCGGCGGCGGGGCGCCGTAGCCTCCCTGCTGAGGGGGGTAGTAGCCTCCCTGCTGAGGAGCGCCGCCATAGCCTCCCTGCTGATAGCCACCCTGCTGCGGCTGTATAAAAGAAGATAGCGTCAACATGAGGCACAGGGAGCTGGCAGCTCCGGAAAGGGGGCGAGTCAAGAAACGCACGTAGCCACCCTGCTGCTGCCCCTGGTTTCCGTCTGCCGTGACACCCAGATACGAGGTTAGCGTCAGCACATGCCGTCCATCCGTAGCGCAGTTAAAGAATCGATCAGCACTCACAGTACTGCGGTCGGGCGAGATAAGTTTGGCGGAGCGGCGAACGGCCGGGAAACGAAGAGGTTGATCAGCTCCCTCCGGACTCTTGGCGATGCGGACCCTTGCCGATGCCGAGGTGTGACTCACGTCCTTGGCCGACATAGTGTGTGTCAGTCGCGTGCTGGGAGAGAGGATAGGTGTCTTGAGAGTAGGGTTGAGAGAGAGCGAGAGGGAAAGCGATGATCGACGTCGGAGGACGGCGAGCGAAGCCCGCGTGGACTAACTTGGGCCAGCCCAGCGGATTCGCGCCTCGCAGCCGAGCGGTCAGTCACTGCGCGCCAGCGGACCGGCCTCTTTCTATCACAGCCTTCCTGCTCCTCGATTCTCGTCGCTTGAGTCAGAGGCGGGGTACATGTGTATCTCGTTGAGGGAAAAGGAGAAAGAAGATGTGTGCGGCGGGTGGTACATGAAGCGAGGGAGAAGAAGGAGGAGGGGACGTGGCGGTGCGTGATCCGAAGAAGGGCGGCGTCGGAGAGGGAGTGAGGATCGTCCGTTGATACAGGAAGGCATGAAGGGAGGGCGGACCAACGAGGAGGAGCTCTATGTCGACTTGACCGTGACTTCCGAAAGGACCCTACAGGGAAGAAAATGTGACGGGCGAGTGGCCATCAGCGTCTGCCGCAGAGCAACGGAGAGCAGTCTATTTCCGGCGCAGCCGACGCACTTGAAGGCCTCCTTGTACGCGTCGAGCAGGGCCTTGACACGCGTGCGCTCGGCGACCAGCGCGTCGTCCTCAGCGAGCAGGTCGGCAAACAGGTCGGGCTTGTAGAGGCTCGTGACGAGCCGTGACTGGATGTTTTCGCGCGAGAAGTTGACGAGCAGCTGGAGAGGGGAGATGTCAGAGGCCAACCTCGGTCGCAGGAGGGCGGGCCAGGACGCACGTGCATAACGGCCTTGGGAACGAGGTCCTGGATCGTCTGCCGGACGATTGCAAAGTACGAGCAGATAAGCGATCGGATGAGGTTGGTCTCCATCTCTTCACGCATCGACAGCTGCGGGTGCTCCGGGTCGGCCGGCGAAGGCTCGAGGTGCTTGCCAAGCGACTTCATATCGAAGGTCGACTGAGGCTGGTCGAACCGACCGATGACGCCGCCATTGTGCCCGCCGTTGCGAGCCGAGAGCTCAGGCAGGATATCAGACGCCCCACCTCCAAAGCCGCGGTGAGTGACCGCGTTCGAGCCCCGGTTGTCAAAGCTCGAGGCGAGAACGGACGAGTGGCCCTCTGCCCCTGGCTGACCGCCAAAGAAGTAGTTGAGGAACGATTCTTTTGCACCGGCGCCCTGCTGCTGGTGGTTCTGCTGTTGTTGCTGCTGCTGCTGCTGGACTTGAAGCGCCGACCCCTTGTCCTGGCCACGGCGCGATGAGCGGTCGTGGCCGTGGTGGGCCTTGCTCAAGGTTGAAGGCCCGTCGACGGCGTTGGCACTTGCCCGGTGCTTGCGCCCGCTCCGGTCGTGCATCGTTTCTGATACGGACCGGCTCTCGCGCTGCTGGCCGCTGTTGCCATTGAGGAGCATGTCCTCTACATTATGGTCGACCGAGTTCTCGTCGTCGTCGCCTTCGCTTGCGATCGAGGGCACGTGCGACGGCGCCGGCTGATGCTTCTGAGCACCCTCGCGCGCAATGTTGGCCGAGCCGGCGACGAACGCCGGGTGGTTCGTATTGATGTATGCGGCCTGAATCGAGATGAGCGACGTCGTGTAGTCTGATGTTGGGCCGAGCCGCTCGCGCAGGAGCTCCGAGACAACCTCAACGAGCTGTGAGTGCAGCTTGGGGAACCGTTGCAGCTCCTGAAGGGGGGTGCAGAGTTCAGCGACGAGGGTTAGCTTCTGCAGTTTGACCGGGTGCAAAGGCCGGCCTGAGACTGACCGTGCTCGTCCGGTTGTGGCAGATCTTCATGAGCTCCTCGTAAACGAGCTCCACGCAGCGCAGACTCGGTCCCTCGAGCAACTTGATTTGTGGCTTGACGAGCAGATCAAAGGCAACCTCGGGCACAAACAGACTCGGCCGGGGGCCAGTCGAGTTGCGGATTGCGGTCCGGATGTCCTGGGTCGACAGGTTGTTGGCCGGGTCGATGCTTTCAAGAGCGCGGCCAAAGACGTCGTGGAAGATGTAGTAGATGCGGGCGCCGCCGCAGAGCTCCTTGGTCGAGATATCAAGCGAGGTTCCATCGATTGCCGATATGAAGTCGCGGGCAAACTCGGTCATCAGCTTGAGGATAAGCGAGCCGCGGTGCTGCTCGCCGAGGAAGGTCGAGTCGCCAAACGAGTTGAGCTCGTGCTGGGTCTGACCCATGAGCGTGTTGAGCCGGGCCTTCATGTCGGGTAGCTTCTCGCGGATGTGGTTCATGAGGACGTGGTTGAGCTGCTTGGCCATATAGCGTGTGCCGCACTTGTGCGCAAACGTCCGGTAGGCCGGGTGGCGCGCAAAGAACTCCTCCTCCTTCTCGGCGGCGTCCTTCATCGGGAGGCCGACATTGATGTCCTGCTGGGACCTGTTGACGACGCCAATAAAGCCGAGCTTGAGAGGGTAGACGCGCCCAGTCAGAATGTCGGCCGCGTTCGTGCCCTGGTCCATCAGGTCGAGCTTGGTCAGGACGCCAATAGTCCGGAGGCCGCGCGGGTCAACCGAGCGGGCGAGCTTGAGCGCATCCGAGTTGGCGAGGTCGACGTTGGCCGGTGAGACGGCTAGAATGACCGAGTTCGGCTTTGAGATGTAGTCGGTGACGAGGTTGCGGATCTGACGTTCGATATCTGCGAGGCCATGGGGTGCTCAGCTGTCAGCAACCTGACCATGTAAACATGTGGAGTTCACGGCGACATACCACTCGGCTGGTCACCGACGGGGATCTGGAGTAGAGAAAGAGAGAGCAGGCGATCAGCGATGCTTCGCACGGCATGGTCATCACCGCAACAGCAGCTAGCTGGCTGTCCGCACCTTGGTCAGGCCAGGCAGGTCAACAAGTGTCAGATCAAGCACGCCCGGGCCGTAAATCTTGAGATTAATCGGCAGCTTGGAGACGCCCTAGTACAGCAGAGTAAGGGCAGCCCATCAGCGCTTCTGCTTCGTGTGACTACCGGAGGATGGGGCGGGCAATCGCACTTTGTTCTGGCCGGCGACGCGGAACGTTTCGCTCTCGATCTCCTTGCGAATCTCCTCAAAGTCGGTAAACTTCTTGTTCACGTGCAGAAACTCGGCGTACTCGGTGCCGGATTCGTTGAGGGTCCCGTTCAGCGCTGCATGTCCCGGCGAGACGATGCTGTCGGGGTCAGCTGGGCGGCCGACAAGGGGGAGGAGCAGGAAGCAACAAAAGAGGTCGACGTACAGTGCGCCGAGGAGCTTGCCGTGTGAATCAGCTGCAGGACGAGTGGCCGGCGGGTGACGATGCCCTTTGTAGACACAGATGGGTCGTGCGGCTGGTTGTCAGCTGCCAAAGCGCCTCACGTCGGCTCGCAAGACGAGCTCCCTTCGTCCGCCTCAACGCACCTGGCCTCGTGGCAGGAAGTCCCGGCCGACGATGCTTTGATGCGGAAGGAAAAAGCAGTCAGTGATGGCACTTAGTAGTAGGAAGCGACGACCTTGGGCTCACGTCTCGAGGACCGACGACTTGCCAGACGATTGCGAACCGACCTGGCGAGACGCGAGGGAGGAGCCGGCGAGCGGAAGGTCAGCCTGCCGGTGCGGCCTGGCTGCAACGGCGACAGCTCTGCAATTGAGGAGCCTTTTTAATCGACTTACGACGACAATCTGTGGGCTGTAGACGTATGATAGGAAATCATCAGCTTCGTGACTTGCGAGCTGGGGCAGACGGGCACCGGAAGGGAAACGCACAGATCAAGGGGGTCTCCACCGATGGCATTGAAGGTGTCCCTGGCAACGGACAAGCGCCTTCAGCACAGTAGCACATAGCACGATTTACGAGAAAGCTACGCACTGGAGCTTGTTGACGAGCGAGATGAGGTCTCCGTCCATGGCCATGGTCGGCAGCTGGGGCTGAGGAGCCGGGGGGGCAGGGGTAACTTCTTCGGAGATGCCGGTCGGGCAGGCTGGCGGCGGAGGGATGCGCTGTAAGGGGCTCTCAGAACGCGGGCAAGGGCGTTGTACGGCGGACGGCGACGGCGACGACAGTTGCAATGGACAAGGACGAAGGTACAAGTCGGGAAGGGCAGTCGGGTGGGCGAGGACAACGAGCCGGAGCGACGAGGTCGGGGTGCAGCAGTCCGCCGAACGAAGGCAGCCAGCGCGCGCGCCGCGCGGCATGCATGCCGAGAGGTTGCCGGCCGTGACGCGCGTCGCCTCCGTCTCTCACGTCGCCCCTCTACCAAGCGAGGCGCGTTGGACTGGACCAGACAGATTGATAGCACAAACAACGGGACGGCGGCCCGTGATACGAGCGGGAGAGAAAGAGAGAGAGAAAGCAATTACCAAACGCCAACCATCCTGCCGGCCGTCCAGCCAGTGACGAGCACGCTGAGCGGGACGCCGGCGAAGAAGAAGACGAGGTCCTGCCAGATGCGCTTGGTCGACTGCCGGCGCTGAAGCTGGCGCTCTTTTCTCGCGAGCAGCGTGTCGGCCGAAAGCTGGGCCGCCGTTTGCGGCAGGACATTCGGGAAGGCCGCGTTGGCGCCGTCGGTCGAGCCAGGCACCGGTGTCGGCGGCGGTTGCGCGACGCCTGGCGGGAAAATGATCGACATCGGGCGGCGCAGATGGAAAAGGACGATGAAGAGGAGGGCTGTGGGCGGCAAAATCGATTCAGCACTTCCGTTGAGGTCGACATCTGGCTCCAGTGCCATTGACACGCACCCGGCATGAGAAAGCCCAGAAGGAACGCGCCAAAGACGCCGAGCAGCGGGACGAACTCGCCCACTCGGCCGCCAACGAGCGCGAAGCCTACGCAGACGGCCCAGGAGCCGGCCGTGACGGCGTAAAACTCTCGGCCGCGGCGGCCAACGCCTTCGAGGCCGCCGCCCTCGATGCCCCAGGGCTTGACGAGCCGCGCGACGACGTTGCGCGTCGGGATGAAGACCAGCGGCACCCCAGTGATGGCCATGCCGGCGGCACAGAGCCGAGCGATGCACACCCAGCGGTCAGTATTGGGGAAAGCGTCGAGCAGCATCGGCGGTGGGGGCGCGTGTGGCGGGAGCAGAAAGTAGGGGACAAGCGACAGCGGCAGGGCGAGCGCGAGGATGACGCCCGACTGCAGCACCGGTGAAAGCGCAAAAGACCGCTGCGAGGGTTTGAGCAAGGTCGAGTAGTTGGGCAGCGTGTAGATGTGCGCCGAGAAGATGAACGTAATGATGGCTAGGCGAGCGAGGTGTGTTGAGCGAGTCAGTGACAGCCTTCGGGCTCAAGGAAGGCACTTTCGCAGAACGTACACATGCCTCCCCAGACGGCTCCCCGGCCTTCGCCACTTCCGCCAACTACGAAGCCGAAGCGCGGCCGCTCCCAGAACGCGGCATGCGAACCCTCAAAGTCGCCCCTTGCGAGAGCGACCGTCTTGACGAGGACAACGATGAAGACGATTAATGGCAGCAAGGTCGATGATAGCGTCAGGCGGCTGATAGTCTTTGAGTGAAGGTGCGATGGGTAGAGCAATGGCAGGATCTGTGTGCAATACTGGGTGAGCAGATGACTGCGTTGAGCGAGCGCGAGGAGCAACGCACGAGCAGCCCCCCAGCGAGTGTGCAGAGAGAGTGCGAGCGCCAGATGGCAGGTTCGGCGTCCGGTGAGAGGCCGATAGGAAGTACAAGATCCGTGATCACTGTGAGTGCCGGATCTCGAACGTCAGTCCCAGGTTACGGCCGCTGCATCTGTCCGCGAGCACGCGTACGCACTACGCAGATAGAGGACAAGCACACCCATCCCGGCGAGGACCAGGAGGACGCGCATTGTGACGCGGAATCTGCGTCCTCCGCCAAAGCCGCGACCAAGGTCCTCGAAGCGCTTGACGCCGAGGTAGCGTGCGACGTAGACGAGGCCGAGGTGATTGGCTGCCGCGAGGCCAGCGATCGCGCACAGGAGCGGGATGAAGAGTGGCGGCGAGAGTAGGTACGTTGCGTACGGCAGCGCCAGGATTGTTGGTGAGAGCGTCAGGGCCAGCATGTTAGCCGTGAGCTGAAAGAGCGTCAGGTTGCCGTGCGAGGGCGTCGTCGAACGCCGGGAACGTGAGTGCCGCCGCCGCCTCCCCGTCCAACTGTGCGCTGGAATGAAGGGCGAGGCCGCGGACTCGTCGTCCTGAACATGACCACCAGCATCGCTCCAGGCCTCGTCCTCGGCGTCGCTTCCGAGTTCGAAGCGCTGGGCCTCCTCCGTTCGGTCGAGCTCGAGCTCGCGTCGGGTGCCTAAGCCCGCGGACGCGACGACGGGCTCCTCCGACGCTGAGTCGTAGGGCGACGACTCTCCGTCTGAGGATGACGTCTGGAAGCTGCTGGTCGTCTCGCCCGTCGAGGGCGGCGAGTCCAAGTCGGGCTGTGAGCTCTCAAAGTCGGCCGTCCTCAAATTGCTAGGCTGATGGCCGGAGCCGAAGGCCGTCGCAGGCAGCGTCGGCGAGACTGCGGCCTTGACCGAGGCTTGCGAGCTCGACCGGGTGGCCGACAGCCGGGGCTGGAACGAGACGGACGATCGGTGCCGGCCAACTACCGAGGGTCGTGCTGGATCTGCCATTGGGTAAGGAGCGCGAGGTGCGGGACGAGCTGGACCCAGGTCGACGTTTGAAGAGGAGAACGTTGGGGTTGAAGGCGACGCGACACCTTGCGACACCCCGGACCATCATCATCTCGAAGCAGCCATCGTCGTCTCTCGCCCCGGCCTCTTGCCCAGGTCCCGACCGCTCCTCGGCTCGCAACCGGATTGCTCTGCTGCTCGAGACAGTCGGCGTCGAGTGCGTTCGATGCCCCTCGTCCGGCGTTCGCCCTCAGCCTCAGGCGGCGCCGGCAAGCAGGGCTTCGCGCCGCCGGCCCAGCAGGCGTCGTTCAAGGACCTTCTCCTCTTCGAGGAGCGCCTGAAGCAGAACGCGGCTCTGCTCCGGAGCAGAAAGCGCAAGTATGAGGGTGCGTCCTCGCGAGTTCTCCAGACCTCATTTGGAATCGTGGGCCGAAAGCTGACCGCCTTTCCGATGCTGCCATCACCTGCTACTCCGGCTGCCAACGCGCTGGGGACGACGACGACGACGACGGACCCGTCCGCGGCTGTTCTCATGCCCCCCGTCGATTCGACAGTCTTCCTCGTCATTCTCTCGGCTATCATCATCGTCCTCGCGCACAAGGCCTTTCTTCAGCCCTCACCTGTAGGTTGCTGCATTCCTGACGCTTGCTGCCGAGCTCCGGCTAGCTGACGCCGGCGACTCGACTCGATCGCCTCCCTCCCTTCGACCCAGACGACGTCGTTGCACTACCTTCATCTTGCCCTCCTTCCGGTCGCTGTCGTAACGCTTCTTCTCTTCTTTGCTTCGGGCATGTACTCTGAGCGGATCGGATATGCCAACCGGTGCGTGGGGTTCCGGGCTAGCTCGTCGGAAGCGACCGTTGTGCTGACCTGCGCGCGCCCCCGTCCACCTGCAGGTACGTGCCGCACGCCAATCGGGCGCTCCGGTCAATGAACATGCACCTCAACATGCGGACGGCCTCGACGCCCTACATGCGCTTCATCCCTTTTCCCTTCTCTATCCTGTTCCCTTCGTCGACCCCAGCACCCGTCCGGCCCTCGACCCGACTCAGCGCAACGACCGGCGCGCCAATCCCCCTCCCTTCGATCCCGCCGACAAAGAATCCACGAGGCGAGCTCATCTTCTCGTCCCGGGTCGAGCGCACTTTCCGTGACGGGTACGAGCGCTACCGAGCGCTCTTTGAGCGCCGACGGGCCGAGCGCTACCACCAACTCCGGGCCTCTCAGACGGGCCTCAAGGGCCTCTGGTGGCGCATGCTCGGCTACCGGCGTAAGAAGCCGCCGGCCCCCGGCGAGATTGCCGACGGCCGAAGTAGCTCGCGAAGCTCAAGGACACCAAGTCCAGCACCGAGCTTTGTCGGCGCCGGCGGAACGACGCCGCTCGGCACGCCAGAAGCGAGCGACAAGCCGATGAATGTAACCCTGAGCCGTTGATCCTAGCCTTTGCTGCGCGCCCAATCACAAGTCACTGCGAGAGATCGGAGACTCATGAGTTGGCAGAGACCTCTTCTGCCTGCTTGCCCTCTATCGGCCCGAACTCGTACCCGCGCGTCGCCTCACGCCAGATGGCCATCGCGTCGACACGGCTGCCGAGCCGAGCACACAGAAGGAAGGAGCCCGACAGCTTGCGGTTGAGCGAGTACGTCTCGACCGGCGGCGGTGTCAGACGTTCGCGAAGCATGACAGGGATCTGCGCGCGGACCTAAGGTAACATTGAGAGCGTCAGCAGTTAAGTCTCTCCGACCTATTTGAGAGCTCGGCGGACACAAGCCAACGCACCTCGCCGATGAAGGTCTGCTTTGCGAAGTCGTAAGGCTGACCACTAGCCGACGCTCGGAAAGGAACTGCATGAAATGGTGCAAGCATCAATCTCAGTGGTCGGTGCGAGACGTGAGCGGTCAGCTCTTTGACGCACCTCCGAGGAGCGACATTGACGTCACGTGGGCGTCAATCATTTCCTGCGACTCGCCCCCGAGCAGGTACTTGAGCTTGAGACTGTACTGGACCATCGCCGGCTTGTCGTCGTCAATCGCCGCCTGAAGCAGCCGGAGCCAATCGTCCATGAAGCGTTTCGAGTACTCGCGCGTGGCGCCAAAGTCGATGAGCTCAATCTGAAAAGGAATGCGAGTGGCAGGATGGTCAACGAGAGGAGAGGAGAAGATCAACGAGGAGATCGCGCACCTGCGACGTGCGGGCATTCCACAGAAAGTTCGACCAGTTAGGGTCGGTTTGCATCAGCCGGAATTGGAAGAGCTCGCGAAGGCAGAGCAGTAGAATGTTGGATCCAATCTTTCCCGAACGGAGGCGTAGGTGTCAGCGAGACGTCATCGCGAAGTGACTAGCGACGCCAATTTGACACACCTTATCACGCTGCTCCTGTGGAAGGTCAAAGACCTTGCTGAGCGGCGTGCCCTCCATGCGCTCCATCGTGAGCACGCGGGCCGTGCTAAGATCGTCGACGATGCGCGGCACACGGAACGGGCCGCCGAGGTTGCCTTCCTCACCCCGCTCTCCGACGCCGAGCAGGCGGCCGAACTTGCGGGCGCACTCGGCCTCACGGACGTAGTCGCACTCGTCCTGGAGCTCACCCCGCATCGCCTTGATAGTTGAGCCGAGGTACAGGCCCTTTGGCAGCAGGGCCGATGAGGTCAAAAGGAGCGAGAGGTTCGACAGGTCCGAAGCAATTGACGAGGCGACGCCCGGGAACTGAATTTTGACTGCGACCGGCATCGTGTCTCCGGCACCGGCGGTAGGTGATGGGATCGAACCGGTATGAACCTGGCCGATTGAGGCTGAGGCGACCGGGATTGGGTTGAAGTCGACGAAGCGCTCGCGCCAGTCCTGACCAAGGTCTGCGCGAAGAATCTCCTGCATCTGCTCATCCGGCATGTAGTCGGCCCCGGCCTGGACGCGCCGAAGGACTTCCTCAAGCTCACGAGGCAGAGCGCCCGACTCTTGAATGCTCAAGAACTGGCCAAGCTTGAGGGCGGCTCCTCGCATCTGGCCGAGCTTGTCGACGAGGCGATTAAGGTTGCGCTCTGAAAGGAAAGGCGACGACTTTGGGCCGTCCGAGGCTCCCGACGTTGAACGACGGAAGGTCTCGGATGCGGCGCCCCAAGTCAGCGAGGTAGCGAGAGCTGTTGCGCCAGCGCACGAGATCAGCAACAGCGATAGTCAAGCTGCTCGATCCAGGGACAAGGGAACCCACTGCCGTAGTGAAAGAGTCGGCCAAGGCGCGAGGATGGAACGCGCGAAGCGCGAAGCGTTGGCTCAGCCCGATCGGCGTCGAGAGCATCCGGGGACGAGGATATGGGCTCCGGTGAAGGTGACGAGGTCGTGTCAAGAACGACGCTCGGAACCGACTGCGACGGCGCTGGTACGACTTCTGCTGTGACGCTCTTCTTTTCCTCCGCCGGGGGTGTTGGCAGTTCCTCGACCGGCGTGACGACTGCTGAGGCGGGTTCCGCCATCTCGGTCGAGCGAGCCAGCAACTCCTCGACAGGAGCTGGCCTTGGGGTCGGAGGGTTGCGTGCCTCAATCGCGAAGCGCGAGAAGGCCTCCTCGTACGTGATCGCGGGCGCCGGGGCGGGCTCCGGAGCTGGCACAGGCTTCAGCGGCGCAGGGACCGGCTCAGATGCTGAGGGTACAGAGGCTGGTGGTGCGGCATATGGGTCGGGCTGGTCGACGATGGCTGGCGTTGCCGGCGGTAGTGGGCTCGACTCACGGACGACGACGTGCGGCGTCGGCACCACGTACGGCGGCGCCTCGTTTGACGGCCGACCGGTCTTTGGCAGAGCCTGCTCGCGGAATGAACGAGGTCAACTCTGTCGTTCCTGACTATCGCGGAAGAGCTTCGAAGGACCCACCTGGGCGATCCGTTCGGCCCGTGCGACAAGGTCGTGCTGCTGGAGGCGGAGACCCTTGGAGAAGATCAGGCTCGCGCCGCGGAGCGACGACTGCAGATCGAGAAACGTCCGCAGCATGTCTTGCGAACAGTGTACAAAGACCAGGCGAGAGGTCCACGTGCTCTAACGAGAGAGGGAAGGACGATCGATCCGGGTCCAATGATCGAGTTAAGGTGTCAACTTGGTGGCGACGTCGGAGGGAGGAGGGCTTGATTACGCGCACGAGCGGAGTCGGCCGGCTGCGAGCTGGCACGAAGGCGATGACAGCACTGGGCCACGGGTCGACCTTCTTCCCAACATCATCTGCTCTATCGGCTCGTGCGTTTGGGATGTCCTCATCAGATCCCTCGCCGTCCTTCACGTCGGCTGCTCAGCTCCCGCGCCGAGCGGTCTCTCCGCCGGCGGATCCCCCCTCGCCGCCGCCTCGGCAACCCCCGCCGGTAAGGCCCCTACCCGGCCAGCAGGCGGCGGGAGCCGCAGGAGCAGCAGCCAGCGGCAGCGGCTCATCGCGCGCCGGTGGACAGTCAGGCAGCTTGAGGAACGCTGCAGGCGTTGGGGGCGAACCGGTCCGGGCGTCAGCAACTCCGGGACCCTCGACGTCAGCAGCGGCAGCGGCAGCCGGAGGTGGTACGGTAGGAGCACCGCCCGTTGCGAAGCCGGTCGTCCAGCAGGCGTCGCGGACCAAGAACGCTATCGTCGTCTCGGCTCGTCAGGTGCGCGTCAATGCGAGCTTGCTAGGTTCGACTGCCATCAGGCTGACGTGAGCTCACTGGCGACCCTCGCTCTGCTCCAGCGCGGCAACCCCATCATCCCCTTCATCAAGGGCGTGCCTTGGGAGTACGGCGAGATTGTTCCAGATTACGTCGTCGGTGCCCACAGCTGCGTCCTCTACTTATCGTACGTCCGCACTATCAGACTTGCTCGTTACAGTGTCGCTCCAGGACTAACCAATTCCGTTGCAATCTTTGCCCCTGGCTGCGCGTCGCGTCAGACTGCGATATCACCGGCTTCACCCAGAATACCTGCATGGCCGGATCGAGAAGCTCGGAGCCATGTATGAGCTCCGAGTCATCCTTGTCCACTGCGATGTCGTGCGTCCGTCAACTTGCCATTTGAGAAGAAGAGTGCGGGGGTGCGCTCAGACTCACCAGTACTCCGCCCACCGTTCAATCAGAGCGACCCGCAAGAGCCGATCCGTGAGATCACCAAGGTGTGTCGACACCCTGAGCTGCAATCTTCTGGTCTCTAGCTGATAGCACCTTACCCTCCTACCGATCCCGGCAGATTTGCTTGATCAACAACCTGACCGTCGTGGTGGCTTGGACGTGCGTCATGCGCAGGGGGGCTGCGAGCCGCGATGTGCAGCTGATCTCTCTTGTTCCACTCGCCGCAGGCCAGAAGAGGCCGGGCAGTACATCGCGACCTACAAGCTCTACGAGCACAAATCGCCCGACATTCTCAAGGAGCGCGTCGCCCAGGGCTACGAGAGCCAGCTCCACCGCCTGCTGACGGCGGTCAAGGGCGTCAACAAGACGGACGTCCTGACGCTGAGTACTTCATTTGGTGTGCGTGGTAACGCTAGTCGATGAGAATTAAGTAGCCGTACAGGACTGATCAGAGCAGCCCTCGGCGCTTCGCAGAGTTTTGAACGCATGGTCAACGCAACGAATGAGGAGCTCTCGCTCTGCCCCGGCTTGGGCGACGTCAAAGTCCGCCGCCTGCGCGAGGCTTTCACGACTCCCTTCCGGGGCGGCCCCCCGCCGAGTACGACCAACAACTCAACCCAGCGGGCGCTGGACGAGATGGGCATTGACCGCATCACGTCATCATCGTCGTCAATGTTGGCGGCAAATATCGTTGGTGTAAGCCAAGCAGCTCCCGGGCGTGTTTCGAGTCCGGATTGGCCAAGCGACGACGACGAGCGTCTCCCTCCGGCGGCCGATGCCGGTCGTAAGCAGGCGCCGACGCCGGCGGCGGCGGTCGCCCGCGAGCCCTCGCCCGACTGGCCGAGCGACGATGGGGATGAGCCAATGATCGACGTCGACGACCTGATCCAGCCTACTAGCTAAGTATCCAGTACAGGTATTTGCCTACCGGAACCGCTCGGACTCCGAACGGGCTGAGGGAGGCCGCGCCCTCTACGCCGGCAACACTGCGTTTGCCAAGGGCCTCGCCGCCCCGACGTTCGAGCTATAAGGACTCGAGCGAGTTGGAGCACACGACTGGGCGACTGTAAGCCAGACTCCCGAGTCTGGATAATGAAGCTTCTTTACTAGCAGCGGGGCCAGATGGGGCAAGGGCATCCACATACAAGCAGGCCTCAGCCATCTTGGCGCATATTTGCGATGAGCCGGAGAAAGGAAAGGGCTGAGTTACTCGGTGCTGAGAGTTGACAGCGACAAGAGGGCTGAGCGCTGAGTGATGAGTGCTGAGTGCGTACTGTGCCGGGGAAGTCAGGGGCGCAGTCGATCACGTGCTCGTCGCCGTCTGACGGCGATTAGGCCAGAGTGAGCTCGCCCTGATGCCCTGACCCCTGACCCGCCCTTTGATTCCCTTCTCCTCCTTGTCCAGAGCCACCTCGGCCAGAGTCATGGACGTCAGCTCGGCTGGGCCAGGTCCTTCGCCCTAAAACCACCATGTCGCGCGTGCTTGCCCACCTCACCTCGTCCGGCGAGTTCCAGCCGTTCATGTCGGTCCAGCGACCCAATGCCGACGTCAGTGACGACGGCAGCTCGCCTTCCTCGTCGCAAACGCCATTCAACTTCAGTCGCGCCAACCGCTCGGATGGCTCGCTCTCGCCCTCGCTCCGGCCTTCCGCGTCGGCCGAGCACGAAGACTTCAGGTCAGACAGAGGCTCAACGGAGAGCTCGGAGGGCTGCGCTCCAGCTCCCATCCTGTCTGACGAAGTGCAAACACAGTACGATCCTGGTTGTGGCCTGTACGGCGTCGAGTTCGGCCTGCGAGTAGGCTGCGTTGGAGGGCTTGTGCATGAATGTGGTCAAGGCCGGTTTGCCGGCGTCCTTGGTGGCCTTGGCGGCAATGTTGCGATCTCTACCGGCGCCAGCACTAGCAGCGTCCCCGTCGGCAGCCTTGCCACCATCTACCCGAGAGAGTCGGACTTCAACATTGCCGTCAAGGCAGCCAAGGACACCGGCAAGCCGGCCTTGACCATGTTCATGCACAAGCCCTCCAACGCAGCCTACTCGCAGGCCGAACTCGACGCCGTACAGGCCACAACCAGGATCGTACTGTGTTTGCACTTCGTCAGACAGGATGGGAGCTGGAGCGCAGCCCTCCGAGCTCTCCGTTGAGCCTCTGTCTGACCTGAACTCCTCGTGCTCGGCCGACGCGTCACTCATCACTTACCCCCTAGGCCCCCTGCAGGACCTAATTCAGCTTTGACCGCCCTGACAGGGCTGCTCAACAGGACCCAACGGGTCTCATTCAGTCTCGCACAGTATGTAAGCAGAGCAGCTCAAGATCGATCCCGACAAAGACACCCGCCCGCCGTCGATCGTCCAGGCCTCGGGCGCCCCTGCCCTCTACGCCGACCTCAAGGGCATCTCCAAGGGCGTCCAGGCCCCGGCCCTCAAAACCGAGTAATCTGCCGCCGTGGTCACGGGTGACGTCGAGATGTCATAGCCCTCAGGTTGTGCGCTTTGAGACGACGACCAGTCGTGCCGTCCAGCTAGGCTCCCTCCTTTGACGTCATTCGCTCGACGCCGACCGGTCTTGTCCCGCAAGAAGGCCGACCTCTCCCCCTTTCCTCCGCTCGGCGCGTCCGCTGGCTGGAACGTTCGCTCCACATCCCCATCTGCGACCGCAAGAGGCCTCCGCCGGCGCGGCTTGTCATCATCTAGGCTGACTAAACGAGCAGAGACGATCGAGAGAGCGAGCACGAAACGGGGAAAGGTGGGGGAGGAGGGAAAGTGGCGACGCGATCGGAGTAGCGCTTTGATGT
This sequence comes from Cystofilobasidium macerans, assembly GCA_014825765.1. Lineage (NCBI taxonomy): Eukaryota > Fungi > Basidiomycota > Tremellomycetes > Cystofilobasidiales > Cystofilobasidiaceae > Cystofilobasidium > Cystofilobasidium macerans. The sequence goes on along the minus strand of MVAP01000100.1, from coordinate 35,466 downwards.
GCGCTTGCCCGGACATGTTTGCCCTGGTTGCTCAACCGATGTTGCCTTGTAGCCATCCTGCTCACATCGCGTCCGTCACCTCGTGTCACTTCACGGATGGGCGCCGGCGAGGATATCAGCCTCACGAAAGCCCTTTGACGAGGGACAACCAACCACCTCGCCACCCCGTCTTCGGTCGTCGGTCAGCCTTGGAGTATCGCCCTCGCGTGGGACCAAAGCCCTTATGTGTGTGCGCGCGAGAGACGGACAAAGATCAAGAGACAGAGAGAAAGATAGAGAGAGGAGAGGAGGTCGTGCCGAGGGTGGGCCGGGGCGGTCATCAAGATCGTGCGTTCAAGGCTCCAAGAGCAAAGGAGGGAAGGACGAGTTTTGTGGGGGGGGGGGGAGAGAGGAAGACGCCGAGGGGGTTTAGGGGGGCGAAACGGCCCAGTCGAGCCGATCGGCCGGCCGGGCGGTCGCGGAAGGATGAGCAAGGGCAAGGGGCCGTCCGTCCGTCCGTTCGGGGATGAGAGGACGGGAAGAAGGAAGGTGGGAGTTTCTCGGCCGAAGAGCGTCCGGGCAATCCCAGCCAGCCCCCTAGCCAGCCAGTCACCGCCGCTCTCGCAGGTCGCCAACGAAATATCCGTTCCGAGGGATCTTGCGGTTGAGTGGGGAGGAGGTGGACGGTCGCCGCTTGATACCGAACCCCTTCGATCGATCTCCCGCACAGGCTTCTAAGCGGACCCTTGCCCTGCGCAGAGCCGCCCCGCCCCGCCCCGCCCCGTGTCGTGTGGTGATGCTCCTGGTCCCCCGCTGGGCCATCCGAGCCGAGCCGAGACGGTCGCGAAGCCCGCTCGGGCAGCGTCGGAAGAAGCGGTGCGTGTGTGAATCTGGATGTGGATGTGCGGGGAGGCCATCCGCCAGGGGAAGGAAAGGGAGGGGAAAGGAAGGAGGGATGAAGGGGAGGTGAAAGTGGAGGACTGGGAAGAGCGACCTCCCCCGTTTCTCTCTTCAAGACGTCAAAGACAAGAGCGCGCTCCCGATCCGGCCGGCCAGGTGTTTGAAGAGGGGCGGGCGGGCGGAGAGACGAATGGAAGGGGGCGCGCTGGGTCACCACCTCTCGAGGAAGGGAGGAGAGGGGAGCTCCTCTCCTTTCCCTCTCCTCCTAACCCGTCCTTTCTTCCCCCCCCCCCGCTTACTCCATCTTGACGTCGGTTGACGAAGACGCTGGGTCGCCCTTGGCCACCTTTTCGAGTTCCCACGAGCTGCGGGGCGGATAGGGGGGGGGGGGGGTGAACAGGCGAAGGAAGTGGGAGCAGAAGGAAAGAAAAGAGGCCGAGTGTGTGTGCGAGTGCGGCGGTGTCAGTGTCGGTCGATGTCTCAACCCCTGCTTTTGCCATCCAACTTCCGCCAGAAGGGAGAGGAAGCTCGTCGACAGCCGGCCGGCTGACCGGACGAGCCAGGCGGCAGGCAGCAAGGACGCGCGGAGGGAAGGAAGAAAAGACTAAAAAGGTAGTGGGGGGGGGGGGGGAGAGAGGGGTGAGGAAGGAGAAGCCAACGTACCGGTCAAACCACTTGTTGGGATGGTCGACCGCCTCCCCGCCGCCGACGCCTTCGCCCTTGCGGACGCCCAACGGCGGCTCGGCGCGGTGCGTGAGCTCAAAGACGCGGGTGCAGGCTACGTGGTAGTGCGTCTTCGCGACCGTCCCGAGCACCTCGGCCAGGTCCGGCCCGGTCAGAGCGTAAGACCGCTCGAGGAAGAGGCCGAGTCGGTCCGGTGCAAAGTGCCGGAAGGGACAGCCGTGCGTGTCTTGGGCGCCCGGTTGGGAGGTCGTCAGGATCTGCTGGCACCTGGTGGAGGTTGGGGAAGGGGGGTGGGGAGGGGGTCCGGGGGCGGCGCGCGCGCACGAGATGGGCGTTTCGAGGGGAGGAGGTTCACGACGGGGAGGAGCGAGAGGAGGTTGGGGTAGAGGGGTCAGCTGAGAGCCACATCGCGGGCGCGCTGACTCGCTTGGCGAGAAGAGGAAGGGCGAGGAGGGGAAGGGAAGGGGAGGTAGGGTTCCGACGCAATTCCGTTGGCCCACCGGCCAGCCAGTGAGTCCAGACGGTGAGCGAGGGGAGAGGAGACGCACGACTTGGGCTTGTAGTTTTTCTTGCCGCCCTCGAGGCCGTACGAGTGCCGAATGTTGTACACGTGGTCCTTCTTAAACTTGTCCTCGGCCATGCGGGTCCCGACGGCAAACAGCCTGCGCCAGAAGAGGAGGGCTTCGTCGATCGAGAGCCCGACCCCTTTGAGGAAGAGGCCGAGCTGGAGCCGGGCATAATGCTTGAGGTGGTGACGCTCTTGCCCTTCCTCCCAGAGGTGCCGCATGCACGGTGGGAAGTGCCTCCGCGCAAGCCCATCCACCATCTCGGCCGTGAAGCGGTCGCGATCGTCGCCCGATCCTCCCGCCGAGCCGCCATCAAAGGCGTAGTCGGACGAGGCCGAGCCTGAGAGGTACGAGAGGGAGAGGTGGGAAAGGATCGGGAGCAAGCGACCGTCCTCGTCGAGTCTCGGAAGGTACTTTGCCGTCTGCTCGAGCGACCGTCCGAGCCGGTCCTCAAACTCACGGAGGAGAAGGGCCAGCTGGTCCCGCTCCGAGACGTAGGCGAAACCGCGCGAGACGAGGACCCGTCGCGTCTGGACGAGCTCCGGGACCGAGGTCCAGGGTACCTTGAAGAAGGTATCGTGGGCGATCGACCAAGGCGCGGCGCCTTCAGAGGCAGCGGCGGCGGCGCGACCGGCCGGGCCGTAGACGGCCGTCAGATCAGCCTTGAGGAGCTCCTTCTCCTCGTCGGTGACCTGCACCCGGGCGCGAGAGAGGGGGATCAAGGGAAGGAGAGTTAGATGAGCGATCTTCCTTTTCACTTTCTGTGCGCACCCCTTCTCTCTCCCCCGGTCGCGTCGTGTGGGGAGGGCTAAGGGGGACAGGCAGCAGCAGCGGTAGATGCGCGCACAACGCACCTTGTCCCACCGGAGGTTGAGGCTCTCGAGGAACCGTCGTCGCTCCTCCCGATCGTCCGACTCGTACCGGAGTCGAAACAGCTCCCTCTCGGCCCTGACGAACCGCTTCCTCAACTCGTCGCTGCCGCAGAAGGCGAGCCGGAGGACGAAATGACCGACGACGTCCCGCTGGCGTTCGACTCGGAGGTCGACCGCCTTGCTCCGGTGCGCGGTCGAGGAGGACAAGGGGAGGTGCCGGGAGGAGGCTTGGGCGTAGAGCGTGGCGAGCTGGCTTGAAGGGAGGTTGCGGATGAGCGAAGTCTCGATCAGGGCGATCACTGCCGACGACGAGGAAGAGGGATGTAAGGGTTCAGCGAGGACGATCTTCAGGGACCCCCCGGCCCAACCCGGTGGCCACCCAGCTCCCTTCGCTCCCTCAACTCCGGCAGGTCAAAGTGGGGATTCGGTCCGGCGCGTCCACCAGGAGGAAGATAAGAATAGCCAGGTCCGAGGGGAAGGAAGGGGAAAGGCATCGAGCACGGGGCCCTTGGGCCGTCGGCCAGCCTTCTCTTTGAAAGCTGAAGTTAGGTGCGCCCCAGGGCGAGCGGAGCTTGGTCTCTTTCGAGAGGGACCCAGATCAAAGGCGAGGAGGGGCGCCGTCAACAACAGAGCGAGCGAGCGCCGCTGCTGCTGCTGCTGCTGCTGCTGCTGACGAGTGCGACAGCGCGATCGGAGGGGATCCACGACGGACGTCGACGCGCCTCGCAGGCAAGGACGATGGCTCTAGCTGCCCATCTACAATGACTGTGCAAGATGGTGACAGGCAGGACCGCAGAAGAGACGGCCAGGGATGAGAGCCTTGCCCTGTCGTCGGCGGTTGAGCGTCGTCGCACCGGGCAGGATAGGACAAGGCCGCCCGCCCCTTTGGTTGACGACGGGCCGGCACGGCATGGGAGGGAGAGCCGAGGAGAAAGGCGAAGCAGCAGCCAACTCACTCCTCAGCCGGGCGATGGCAAACGCTTCAAACTGCTCGAGCGTGACGTCCTCGGTCGGAGGTTGGTGGTAGCTGCGTGTGCGATGGCGTTTGCGTTTTTTAGCATGCGAGGGGTCGGGTGGTTTGCAAAGGTTGGGTTGGTTGCGCGCGTTGAGGGGGAAGCGAGCGGTGAGAGAGAGAGAGAGAGGGAATCGACCGAGGGTAGCCGAAGCAGCAGCAAGCAGCATACAGCCGGGCGACAGGGTCGGGTCGGGTAGAACGGAAGGAAGGTGGGGGGGAGATCAGTCAGCCGAGCGCGTCGGTCGACGGACAGACGAACGGACGACCGGGGCACGCGACGCGACGCGACCGAACGGACGGAAACGTACAAGTTGAGCCGATGCGGGTAGCGGCTGGGCGTCCCATCCGGAAGGGTGACCTCTGCAGCTACTGCTGCTGCTCCTCCTCCATGGACGGGTGCTGCTGACGAGCGGGGCGGCGGACGAGCAAAGATCGACATGGAGGGTTCGTTGGGTTGGTCGACTGGCTGAGGGCGGCTGCTGCTGCAGAGACGCGTCGGGAAGGAAGAGGCTCCCTGCTCCTCGCTTAGGGTTATCGGGGTCGAGGGGCGATCGAGCAGGCGGAGGGGCGGCTTCCATCGATCGCTCTCTCCTCGGCCAACCTCAACGATCACCTCTTCGGCCGGCATGACGTCGTCCCTGACGGTCGGCCCGGCCTTCTACGGCTGCTACCTGCTCCACTCGGACGCCCGGCGAGCCAACAGGCACTATGTGCGTTCGTTCAGCAGGGAAGGGGAGAGGGAGAGAGGGGATCCCTCTCTGACCCTCGCTCGGTCAGGCCCTGGGTCAAGGGCCAGCTGGGCAGGGGCAGGGCGAGGCAGGACAGATGCGCGCGCAGTCGTCGTTGACCGTTGTCCTTTTGTTTGCCCACCCCTCTCTCTCGGCAGATCGGGAGCACGCCTGACCCAGCTAGGAGATTGAGGCAGCACAATGGTCTCGTCGTTGGAGGCGCCAAGAAGACGCGCGCCTGGAGGCCGTGGGAGATGCAACTTCTCATCTACGGCTTCACCTCCAAGCTATCGGCTCTCCAGGTGCGTTTGGGGCGTTTGACGTTGGCGTTTTGACCTGTTGGCGTTTTGCGTTTTGGCGTGTGAGCGTGTGACCCGTTTGGCGTGTCGTCGTTGGACTGCGTGCGTGCGTGCATGCGTGCTGCGGGCTTCCGATCTTCCTCTCTTCCTCCCTTTCTCTTGCCCTCGCGCTTCCTGTATGTGGGCGTCGAGCGGCTGCGAGGGGAAGGGTAAGGGGCAGGGGCAGGGAGAAAAGGAGGGGCTGTTGAAAAAGGAGCCTCTCCCATTAGAGAAGGAAGAAGGCTCATCCGTTATCTGAACCTCCGCCTTGTCGATGAACCTCTTTGCGCCTGTCGGCGGCGCGCAGTTCGAGTGGGCCTGGCAGCACCCCGAGTGCGTCCCTTCCCCTTCTTGCTCCGAGACTCCCCTTTCCTCCTCTTCCTTCAATCGACTGACACCACGACTCCCTCCCTTCCCTCCGCTTTCCTTTGCGTCTTCCCTCTTCCCTCTGGCTTGGCTCCCGGGTTTCCCTCTTGGGTTGATGGGTCCGGTCCGGTCCGGTATGGTATCCCATTCCGGTTTCCTTTCTCGCGGACGTCGGCGTCGGACGTGTCGGCCCGCTCGCTCGCTTTCTCGCTGGCGGTGGCCCGTCGTCGGTCGTCGTCGTCGTCACTGTTGGCCTTTTTCTCTCCCCTCGACCCTCCCTCCCTCTCTGACCCCTTCTTGCGACGAACGAACGACGACTCCGCCCCTCCTCCTTCGGGACGAACGAAACGGACCCCCCCCCCCTCTTCTTCCTCCCCTTCCTCTCACGCCTCCCCTCTTTCCTCCATCCGTTTATGCTTCCCATCTTCCTCCTCCTTCCTCCCTCTTCTTCTCAACTCAACCCACGCACGCATGCACGCACACACGCACGCCTGCCTGCCTGCCTGCCTGTCTGTCCGCTCCTCTCGCTTCTTCCGACCCTCCCCGGCTTCCCTCTCTCCCTCTTGTCCCCTTCCCCGGCCCGATCTGGCCCTCCAGCAAGACGCGCCACCTGGCCGGCGCGCTCGGACCCAAGGCGCACCAGGGCGGGGCCGCCCAGAAGGTGCTCGTCGGTCCGTCCATCCATCCTTTCCCCTCTCCTCTCTCTCTCTCTCTTTCTCTCGCTCTCTCCCCCCCCCCCCCCCCCCCCCTTTTTCCCCCCCCCCCCCCCCCCCCCCCCCCTTCTTTCTTCGTACCCCGTTCTCGCGCGCGCCTCCCCTCGTTCGTCCGGCCCGGCCCGGAGGGGAGGAGGGTCCGCTTCACATGTTCCAAATCTCTCCCTTGGGCTGCGGGTATGTGGGGTGTGTTTGCGTGGACGAGAGAGAGAGAGAGAGTAAGAAGGGGGGGAACGTCGGAGCCGGAGACCCCTTTGCACCGCACCTCGGGTTGGATCGCAGCCACTCTCGGCTCTGCGCTTGACGGACGTTGGGGGTGACTCCTTCCTGCCGGTCGGTCATGGACCTTGCTTCACTCGGGCAGGGGTGGACCGAAAGGAAGGAAAAGGAAGAGGGTGGGGGGGTTGCAAGGTGGGATGATGAGGGTTGCATCCATCAGGGGCTTTCTTTTCTCTCCTCCATCCTCAACTGACGGGCAGACAGGGATTGTTCGCACAATCCCTCTCCCTTTCAGTCTTGCCCCACCCCCCCACCCACCTTTTCCTCACCCACCTACACACGCACGAGCCCTTCCACGACCTTGGGGAAACCAAGGAGCTGACCGTCGTCCCTCTCGTCTTCTCTGCATCTTCCCTCCTCTCTCCTATCTCACGACTTCTCCGAATGCCGGAACTCTCTTTCCCCCCCCCCCCCTTCCCTTCGCCACCCAAAACGTGTCTCGCCTGACGATGACGCCTTGCGATACAATCTACGACGCGCGGTGAAATCGGATCTGCGCCTCTCGTGGCTGGGCTTCTCTCCTCTCCCCTTCCCCTCCCCCTCTCTCTCTCGTCTTCTCCTTCTCTCTGCCTCCTTTTCGCCCGCCCGCCCGCCCGCCCGCCCGCGCCCGTTCGATGACCCCAACCCTTTACACCCTACCCCCACTCCTCCTGTCCTCCTGCCCTTCCACCAACGACCAACGCAAACAAAAACAGCCCGCAAGCTGATGACGGTCCCGCCGTTCGCCGGCCAACCGCTGCACGTCCTTGCCTTTTCCGAGCGGTACGGCGCCCTTTTCCTCTCGGCCGGTGGCGGGAGCGGGGGTGGGGGCGCTAAAGGAGGGAGAGGAGAGCCCAAGAAGAGCAAGACAAAGACGACGACGACGTCGAAGCCACCCTCGCCGCTCCCTCCGCCGCCGCCGCCGGGGGGAAGGTCACGTCGGTCCGGTCCGGCGGCGAGCCAGGGTGGCCAGGGCCCGCGTCGTCGGGAGGAGGAGGGGGGTGTGAGGGGTCCGCTCTTGCCGGAAGGAGTAGCGCAGGAGGAGGAGGAGGAGGACGGCCTGCTGCCGCTGAGACCTCTGGCGACGGTCCGACTTCGGATCGAAGGGGTCGACGGCCGGCGAAGGGCGGTCATCGGCGGCGGCGACAGTCGCTTGATCCAGCAGAGGGGCCAGCCGGCGCCGGCGCCGTCGAAGGGAACCAAGACGACGAGGTCGACGGCAGCGACGGGGTCGAAACGCAATCGGAAGGGCACGCGGACGGTCACACAGCACGACGACGACGACCGGGGCGAGAACAAGGGCGGCGGGGGAGACCGAGGCGATGAGGGCGAGGGCGAGGTGGACGAGAGCGACAGCCATGGCGGTGGGCTCGGCCCCCTCCAGGTCGACGACGGTCCGTTACCCTCTCCCCCTTTCTTTCCCCAAAGCGACGCCCCTTTGACGGCTCTCCTCTTCACGTCACGCCCGCCTCGCCCTTGCCGACCCCCTCCCCCCTTCCTTTCTCTAACGAACAAACAAAATGAACGGACGCCAGGCTCGTTCGCTCGCGCTCACTGGGAGAAGTATGAGCGCTTTCTCGACTCGCTCACCGGTCCGGCCGCCGCCGCTGCCGCTTGCGATCCTGCCGTCTTAGAAACGACGACGACGACGGGGGCGGTCGACGGTCGGACGTCCACCGACGACCTGACGACGGCGTCGTCGGCGGCCAAACAGCCTCCCCCGCTGGATGAGCTTGCGGTCGGCCCCACGACCCCCTGTTGCACCCTCTGCTCGCGCTCAGTCGACCTCTCGAAGCCGGGAACGTTTGTCCTCTGCCCCTCCTCGGCTGATCCGGCCGGCTCGGACGCCGCCGCCGGCGGTGACGAGATGGAAACCGATCACGCTCGGCTACTGGGTGGAGGGCGGTCGTTCTTCCCTTCGCCTTGTCCCCCTCTCTTCCCATCAGTCTCGTCTCCAAGGGCGGTGTCGACGACGGCCGATGGCGGTAACGCCGACGGTCGCGGAGGAGCGAGGCCGGTAGTCCTCTCGACCACGGGTCCTTGTCAAGCCCTGACCCACTTGACGTGTCTGGCCCGTCACTTTCTTACCGCTCCCAACCCTGCCTGTTCAACGCTCCAAAGACCTTTGGCCTCGACCTCGGCCTTGACCGGCCCTCCCACCCCCTCGACCACCACTACGACCACGACCCCCACTACCGTCGCTGCCATCGGTACGGCCCTGACCTCTCGCTCATCCCCTGCACCGGCCCGACTCGTCCCGCTCGAGGGGACCTGCCCAGCCTGTACAGAGCCTCAGGAATGGGGGGTCGTCGTCCGGAGCCTCTGGGCAATCGGCCGCGGGCGTCAAGGCGAGTTTGACCCGGACCTCCAGCGCACGGGCTGGCGGGGCGGCCGAGGCGGGGGTCGGCGGCCGAGGAAGCTCGAGGGCAAGGGCAAAGCCAAAGCGGTCCATGAGACGACCGATGAGGCGTCCAACGATGACGACGACGACAACGATGACGACGGGCGGTTGAGCGTCGCCGACTCGGTAACGGCGGAGGCTACGGCGGCGACAGGTGGGACGACGACGGGTGCTGAGAGCGATGAAGCAGCGGACGAGGACGCCGTCCAGTATACTGCCGGCCGAACGAGCCGGCGGCAGGAGCAGGAGCAGCAGCATTCGCCGCCGACGCAGGCCGCTTCTCACAAGGAACGTAGCACGACGGGCAGGGGTCGAGGGGTGAACGCGGTCAGTCCGGTCGCGGATTCTTCGGTTCCCCTCTTACCCCCCCCCCCCTTAGTCCTCCACCCCACCCCCACCCCCCTTTACCCCTTCATTGCTGGCGAGACTAACAAGCCTGCCAACGATGCCGAATGACCAGATTGACACTGCTCGTTCGCTGGCCGACCGATTGCGGTTCCCGAACCGAAAGCGCCGGGCCGCTTCCTCGTCTTCCTCTTCCCCGGCCAACGAGGCCGAGGACGACGATCGAGCCGGAGGCGAAGATCTACCGACTCTGCTAGCCTCGGCAACGATCAGAACGCCCTCGCCCTCGAAAGCGAGCGCGGAGAAGCGCGCACGACGACGGCGGCCGACCGGTGGGGCCGCTTCCCCTCCGAGCGGTGACAAGCGGGCGGTCGGAGGGCCGAATCAGTCGGACGAGCGGGTCAAGCGCGTGCACAAGGGCTGGCTGGGCGGGCCATCGCCAGTGTTGGATGTTTCACCGCCGAAGGCCTCGAGCCGAGTCAAAGGCAAGGCCAAGGAGCGAGCGGGAACCGGCGATGACGAATGGGAGGTTCTTGCAGACGACTATCCGGTGCGTGTTTCATCTCCAAAGCTAGACGGACTATCGCCCGCAGCACGGTCGTCTGCGGTTTGTCGAGCCCGACTTACTAACATGTCCTTCCCTCCTTCTTCTCCTTGCCACCCGCCGCTGCAAAGTCGGACCTTGTCACGCCCCGCCCGTCGAAGCTGACGCGCACCAAGCCTCTCGCCGCCGCCAGCAGTCAGGGTCGACCGGTCCGGCTCGGCACCGCGTCAGCTGGATCCGCCGACGCCGCTCAAGGCTACCTAAGCATTGATGACGAAAGCGACGACAACTTTCCGTTCGATATTGTGCGTCGTGCGCTAGTCCGAGAAGCCTCTGACGTCCGACCAACCCTGCCTTGTTTGTCTCTTAGCTGCCTCGGTCACGTCGTCCGCCTGAACCCCCTACGCCCTCGAGCGCTCTGTCCGACTTGGTGCTCACTTCGCCTCCGTCAGCGGCGATCGCCTCTCTCGCCGGTCCATCGGACCAACTGCGACCTGCCCCGGCAGCGGGCAGGAAGCGGCCGAGTCTCCCGCTTGAGACGGACGCCGATCTGGCCCCACCGGCAGCCAAGCGACAGAGTCCGGCCCAAGTTCCTGTGAGCTCAAGAACGGCGGCGACTGCCGGCAAGCCAAAGCCGCTTTACGTCGAGCTGAGCGACAGCGACTGACAAAGGCAGGATCCAAGGGGTGCGACCCCCTCCCCGAGAGCCTCTCTTGGCCTTCGCTTCTGTTTGCCGAGAAGCGAAGGCTGAAGCCGATAATCACGCATGCATCGAGCCACCAGCCAGCACCTGTCAAGAAGATGGGCGTCCGCACCACGCCATGATCGTTCACGGTGGCGGATGCGGTGGTCGATAAACAAGGACGAGCGAGGGCCGGGGCCCGGCTCGTTTGGCGAACAATGACGCCGATGGCAAGGCTCTAATCTCGACGTCGGAGACCTACTTGTTGTCGGGCTGACGCCGGCCGCAGCAATACCGGCCATGCGGCTTCATCGCAGCCATGGCAGTCGACGTTGTGAATCCATGGTGTCTTGTGCGCCCGGGACATTGACCATTGTGGGGCCCTTCTGGTACAGACCTCACACCGTCTTTGGGGACCCGCCCTGTCGGAAGATCGACCGGCCGTCCGCTGGCTGTAGTCGCCGCACCAGTTTAGTAATTTGCAGGGCAGGCACCACACCAATCGCGACGGCTCAAGACCTCGCTTCGCATTCTAGATGTCGGCCCTTCACCGTCGAGCAAAACCGTCACGCGGCAGAGAGAAGACGGAAGAACATTCATGAAGGGGAGACGGGAGCTGCTTGCGTATTCGAAAGGATGTGCGTGGGCGAGAACGCCAGTCGGTCGTCAGATGGAACGGCGGAGGGTAAGGGGAGGGGGGAAGAAGGGGATAGCGATCGTTGGAGGTAGCGTCCATGAGCGAGTGGCGCTTACGAAATAAGGTTCAGTTGGAGGGCATGCTACAATAGGAGGAAATGTGGAGCCAGTTGCAGAACAAGGGAACGAACGGAACGGGCGAATCAAAAGTCTAGCCGAGGAGGGCGTCCTCGATGAAGCGGTTGATGGCGTCCTTGCGGCCGGAGAGATCGACGCCCCACTCGCGCTCGAGCTCCTTGCGGACGCCCTTTTTCGTGACCGCGTTGAGGTCGGCGTCGGCAAGAATGCGTCGGACCGAGCCCTCAAGATCGACATCCGACGGCTGCTGACCGCCGCCGCCGCCGCCGCCTCGCTGCGAGGCCGCAGACTGGTACATTGACGTCGCCCGGTCGTTGTCGCGGTACGGCTGGTCCTGATACGGCTGTTCGTAACCCTGCTGCGGGCCTCCTCCTCCACCGTAGAACGAGGCGCTCGGCGGCAGGTAGCCCGCTTGGGAGCCGTGCGGGCTGTGGACCGGCTGCCGCTCAAAGACCGACCCGCCGTGAGGCAGCGGCGCGTTGTAGAGCGTTTGTCGGCCGTAGAGCGACTCGGCGCCGGCCTCCATCATCTCGCGCTTTGAAGGCGGGATCCAGGAGCCGACGGAGTGGTTCGACTCGCGATCCCACAGCTCATTCTGACGTAAGAAGGCGGCAGAAGTCAGGTCGAGTGTGTGAAAAGCGTGAAGCAGAAGATCACGCACTTCGTAGTCATTCCACGTCTTGAGTGGGATCGATTTGGGGTCAAAGATGCCCTCGGTCTGGAGGAGACGGACACGAGCGGCGGGTCAGCTTAGAGTTGAAGCGCGCACGAAGGTAAGAAAGGAGGACGTACGTGCTGGACAATTTTCTTGCCACCTTCGCCCTGAATCATGCGGGTCGAGCCCCAGCTAAAGTCGTCCATGTACCAGAACGACCAGAGCGGGAGAATGAAGGAGAAGACGGGAATGGCGAGGATGTAGAAAACCATCCAGCCGATCATATCCCACTTGCCACGGAACAGGAAGATGAGCGCTTGGATGCCGTAGATGGCGGCGAGCATGATGATCGAGAGCGTCGGGATCGTCTTGCCTTCGCCGGCGACGAGGTAGATGAGGTAGACGAGCTGTACGAGCCGGGCCACGAAGCATGGGCAGAAGCGTCAGGAGAAGGCTCCTATCAGACGAAAGCGCCACTTAACGCACGTAAGCGACCGTGACAGGGGCGGTGATGGTCGAGAGCAGGTCGATAAAGACGACGAAGCGCATGGAAAAGCAGCAGAAGCCGCAGAGCTTGTCGACAAAGATTAGCTCGGCCAGATTGTGAACAGTCGAGTTGATCCACCGCCGGCGCTGGGAGATGAGAACCTTCCAGTCGTCCGGCGCGACCGTCTGAGCGTGAGCCGGCCGGACAAACGTCGTCTTGTACGTCGGGAAATGCTTTAGCAAGAGCGTCGTCAGGTAGCGGTCCTCACCAAGGTGAAGCAGATTCTTCAGGCTGGAAGAGGACGGTTGCATGACGTTCAGCGTCTGGCTTTGCGGCACGTGCGAGAAGCACCGCAGGCGGACGTACTGAAGCGTATCGACGCGGTTCTCAGAATAGTCTAGGATGATTTGGTCTGAGATGAACAGCGGCTTGTGCGTGTCGGGCGTGCGGATCCGATAGAGCGTGAAGCAGCCGGGCAGGCAGGTGACGGAGCCGAACAAGCTCTCGAACGACTTGGCAAGATGGTGCGAGATAAAGTATTCGTAGACCTGATGCGGGCGTCGGAGGTTAGTGCCGTGACGCGCCACGCAGTCTGGTGTGCTCAGAGGCGCACCTGCATCATCGTGACGAGCGACTGCTTGGCGTTCGCGAGCGAAGTCTCACCGCAGCAAGCGATGACCTTCTTGTCATTGATCATTCTACAGCGGCATGAAGAGGATCAATCATCAGCGTGCTCAGTCTGGCAGCTTTGACAGCGATAAGTACGAAGACGTACGCAGAAATCAGGAAGTTGAGCGAGTTCTCGTCGGCCGTCGTGTCAGCGTCGACCGTAAACAGGTATTCATAGAAGCTTGGATTGACGCCGATGACATTCTTGATCTGGTGATACATTTCGAGCTCGAGCGGGTTCATCGGCGTGTTGAAGTGGACCTGGGCGTACGGATGGCCGAGCACGGGTGTCAGCGATCGCTCGATCGACGCAATAAACGGCCAGGGTGGCGCACCTTGTTGAGGAAGTGCATCAGCGTCATCTGCGAGTCGCGCTTGCCGCGATTACCCGGCCGGTTGCGCTCGCTCGGCTTGCCAACCTTCACGATGACGAGATAGGGCACGACGTGGCCGGCGCACTCGTACAAGCCCGAGTAGATCTTGCCCATGTTGTGTTGACGGTTGCCTTCGCCGAGCGACTGGAAGCTGAGAGCCTCGGGCTCGAGCGTCGGGTCGACGCCGAGGATGTCGAGCACGATGCGTGGCGTCGAGCGATCGTTGCCCGAGCCGACGATGTTGCCGTCGCAGACGACGGCGATCAGCTTGCGCTTGTCGTCGTATCGCAGCCGGGCTAGCGAGTCAATCGTCTTGCGGAGCGAGCTCTCGCCCTCGGTGTAGCACGGCACTTGGCAAATGACAAACTTGTCGTGGTCCTGCGGCGCCTTACGCGAGCCGAACCACAGCGCGCCTAGGAACTTGAAGCCGATGATCGAGACCATGATGACCGAGAGGACAAGCAAAAGATACTCTGCAAACTTGCATTGCGTTGACTGACGATTGTCGACCATGCCGACGAGATAGCTTCGAAGAAAGAGGGGGTCAGCCGGCTGGCTCAACGCCACTTTTGGCTACCGCAGCTAGGAGAGAACTTACAGATTGCGCAGGCAGGTCAGCTGGCGCTGAAGCGTCGCCGCATCAAGCACGCCGTCCGAGACGAGGGCATTGAGCCGCTTGGTGATGTCTTTGCCGGCCTGCTGCTGGAATAGCTGGATAATCTGAGGCGCCAGGAACTGCGTGCTGACACCGGCGCCGGCCTGCGTGCCCGCGGGCGTCCGGAGATACGGCGGCGAGCGGATGTAGTCGGTGATGTCGTAGACATGCGAGTCGTAAACGGCGACTGCATCGCCGTCGCCGGCGTTTTTCTTGATCGTCTTGGGCAGAATGCCGACAAAGCCGAGCCGGTAGTTGTAGCGCATGTAGATCATCTGCTCGTAGTACCAGTCGGGTCGCGAGTCGTTGGTGAAAGCCCGGAAGTCGTGGTAAACGGCGTTGGTGTCGGTCGCGGCCGAGCTATTGAGTGAATTGATCTGAACCCAGGGGCTGACGGTGCCGTCAATGCCGTCGCAGAGCGCGCTGACCTGGACAGGGAAGAGAGACGAAGCGTCGAGACCACCGTACTGTAAGACGGCCTTCTCCTTGACGATCGGGATCACGACCTGATGCGTCTTGGCGATTGATGTAAGCTGTGAGGCGGCAAAGGCCTCCGAGGTCAGCTTCTCGACCTGCAGGCACGGCAGCGAGTCAAAACGGAAGTAGACCACTTACATCAAAGACCTCGCCGCGGATCGAGACGTATTCCTTGTCAGGGTTGTTGGTGTACGACTGCTGCGAGATCTCGCCCGAGCTGAAGACGTATTGGCGCGGGCAGATGAGGTTTCCGAGGATTGCAATGACAAAGACGGCGCTGCCCATGATCGACCAGATGAGGAGGTTGATCGCAAGCTTCTCGCGCCAGGCCTGGCGGACGTCGGGCCGTTTGAACGTCTTGAAGAGGCCCAGGACCGGGCTCGGTAGCCACCAAGTCAGCGCCCAGACGAGCGCGAGCCACTTTTTGCGGGCGCCAGACGTCTTGTAGACCTCGGTCGTCTCCTCCTTGACCGGCGCTTGACCATCAAGCTCCTTGGACCGGAGTTTGGCCTTCTCGGCATCCGCAAACATATTCTTCGACGGCGCGTACGCTTCGGTGCCGACGTTCGAGGTCGAGTCGTCGACGTTCGAGGTAAAGTGCGTCGGCGCGTAGTCGTCGTAGCTGCGCATCGTCTTACTGTCGTCAAAGTCGTCGCGCTCGGCCTGCTGAACATGGCCGACGAGCGGAGCCGTCTGCGAGAAGCTCGACAAGTTACCGGTGCTCGCACCCATCAAGCGCGAATTAGCGTGCGGCTCAGACAGGTCGTATGACGAGTAGCGGTACGGCGAGAACGGATCAAGGCCATCGCCGCCAGAGAGGCCGAGCTTGCCGTCGAGCTCGCGCTCTTGCTTTTGCTTGAGCTCGTCGGCATCTGTCGCTCGCAGCCGGTCCTCAAGCTTGCGGAAGGCGCTGTGGCCGACAAAGACCTGAAGAGAGAAGCCGGATCGAGCGTCAGTCAGGATAGCGAGGACGAGGAGCCGACTGCCTGCAAGCGCACCTTAAATTGCCCGACGGCAAGCTCCTTATCGAGCCAGCCGCGCGCGGCCTTGAACTGGCGCACGACGTCGGCAGACGAGGCGCCCTCGAAGCTCTCAACGTCCTCGGCGTAGCGCTCAACAAATTCAGTGTGCGACATGCTAACCTCGAATTGGACAGCCGCCCGCCGCGTCATCTCAGGCAAGGCCAGACTCCGGATCTGGGCCTTGAGTCCGCGACTCTCGAGCTGGTTCGGCAGCTGGACGTCGTTTGGCGTCAAGGCAAAGACGGTCCAGGCTTTGGTTTCGTCAAAAGCCTCAAAAAGCGTGTCAAGAGCCGACTTGAACGTGCCGACAACGCAGCGAATCTGGTTGCCCGCGCGGGCCGGCTGGCCGTCGGCATCGTCGTCGACGTCCTCGTCGGCCGCGGTCGCCATCTTGAGTCCACCGCTCCGGCCGCCCTTGCGCTTCGTCGACGGTTGGCGCATCGGCTTGACCGATTGCTGGGCAGCGACGACCGTCTCCTGATCGCGCGGGTGGACTTGCGTTGCAATCGCACGCGTGCTGAAGAGATCGCGGATGAAAGTGTTGGTTGATCCGGGAAAGGCGGCGCCGGCCGCGCTCGCGCCTTGGGCTGGCCCACGTAGGAGGGCGACGAAATCTGGATTGACGGCGTCAGCATTCTTCTCGAGAAAGTTTTCGCTCGAGTAAGTGACGGGGCCGGTGTAGTGGTTGACAGTGAAGGTCGGGTAGCCGGTTCGGTCGACGGCGCCGGCCTTGAAGCTCGGATGGTGGCCCCAGCGCTTGGAGAGCGCCTCGGCCATGGTGTGGTCCGTCTTCTTGGGCGTTCGCTGCGTCTGATCGTCCATGATGTGGATGAGCCCGCCAGGCGTTGTGGTCAGGATCCGGAGCGTCTCGGCGTTATCTGGGTACTCGACGACAGGGACGACGGCCGAGAGGCCTTCGGCCGCAAACTCGGCCGTCTGAAGTTCAAACGTATGCTGGAGGATCCAGCCATGAAGGCGCTCGTTGGCGAAGTTGACGCAAAACTGGTCGAGCGAGTTGGACCGTGCGCCGAAGCCTGAGAGGTTTTGCGAGCCTGGTAGGTCAAGGATGCCGATAAAGTTGGCGAAGTCATCGCGACAGAGCCGCTCATTGACGTGCTCGTTCACCCAGGCAAAGAGGAGCGAGTAGAGCGACTTGGCGAGGTCGTCCCGGTTGGCGGCCGCGCCCTCTGGGTCAAGGAAGACGTTGACCATGTCCTTCTGGACCATCTCGACCTTGCTGTTGAGCACCTCTTCGAGCTCGGCCGGGCCGACGCCAAGAAATTCAGCGACCGTCTCGAGGACGTCCCAGTTGCGTACCGAGGCCGCATCCGGATTGCGATCATAGTCCATGGTGAATTCGACGTTACCGAGGTGAAGAATCGTCGCGACGAGCTGGCAGACCTGGCTGACAAGCCGCTTTGAAACACCAGCCGCCTTGAATGCCTGTTTAAGCTGCTCGAACCGTACGCGGTCCTCGCCTGCCTCGCCGCCAGTCCGCGGCTGGGCCGCCCGGACGCCGCCCGAGCTCAGCAGGCGGTAATGAGACGGGTCAGACGAGAGCCGGAGAAACTGCTGTTCCTCATTCGAGGCGCCGGCGATCAGATAGTAGAAGACGTGGAAGTTGCGCTCGCCAGGCGATGGACCGGCAACGCGGCTCCGCTCGAGATAATAGTCGAGCGTCTTGGCACCGACGAGCCGGCCGCGGTCGGTGAACTGGAGCTCGGTGTACTTGCCGAAGCGCGAAGCGTTTGCGTTCTGGATCGTGCGCGCATTGCCGAGAGCTTCGAGGATGAACTACAAGAGCAGCGAAGGTTCAGGTCAGCAGGTGCCTAACGGCGGGACAACAAAGGGTTCATCGTCGCACCTCGGCATTGGGAATCTGCTGCGCGAGCTTTGCACCCTTCTTGCCGACGCCCGGGACGGAGAAGTCAATGAGCGCCTTGGTCGCTAGCCGTCGGAGCTCAGACTTGCCGCTACCAGTCTCGCCGCTGCAAGAGGATGCGCAGTGGTCGAAGGGCATCAGCGGCCTCGTTCCAAGGGACATGCAAGCCGGAGTTCATTTGGGGGGAGGAAGACCGACCTCATGAGGATGCTCTGATCGCGCCCCGTTCGGCGCATGTCAAAGTAGGCCTTCTGGGCAAGCCCAAAGATGTGGGGCGGGAGGATGTCCCGGCCATCCTCGGTGTTGCGGTAGTCTTGTCCGTACGTCGCAAGGCTCGCATCCGAGTTCGTGTGGACGAACTTGTGCGGATTGATGGCAACGAGCGAGGCTGGGCCAAGGCTCGTGTAGATGAGGTCCATCAGGTAGCGATCCCGAAGGCAAGCCTGAAGAAGCACGTGGCAGAGATGCTGCCGATCAGCCCGGGCTTAGCGCAGATGTAGGCGACTGGCGAGCGATCACATACGACGACGCTCTCATCCGAGACGACAACGAGTTCGGCCAGGTCGTCCGTCTGCTCGCTCTTGCGCAGGACGCGCGAGTCGCGGTTCGGCAGGATTTGCGTGTTCCGGGATGACATAGCAGCGATGGGCTAGCGCTCGGAGCTGAGCTGACAAAGCTCTGATGTCTTGCTTTAGTATTCAGGTGAAAGGTGGAAAGGAGAGGAACGGCCGGCGATGGGATAGCAGAGGCTGCAAGCTGTCGGCTAGTCGGATCGTAAGGCCGTTTGATTCAATATCGGTTGCCGGGCTACCGGCGCGTGGAATCGGGATTTGCAAAGGGAAAACTGAAAGGAGAGGAAGCCGCGAAAGAAACCAGGGAAGGGAGTAAAGAGAAGAGGTGTGAGCGGGGAACCTTGCGAGTGGCTGGCTGGGCGTCGAGGCCCAACGTTTCGGCCTCGGAAAGGACGTCGATCGGAGCCTCACCTGGACGGTCTTCCGCAAGCAAAGCAGAGCGACGGATTGCTCGCACTGGCGTGACGACTTGTCGGGTCCTAGATGGAGAAATCAAACGAAGGGGATGCGAGGGCCGCAACGCTTGTTGACGGAGGGGAGGGCGAGCTTGCTAGCTGCACCTCGACTCTCACGCCGTGCCGCGTCCGAGCATCCGCGCAGCAGACCTCTGCTTTCCTTGGAGGCGCGCGGCCCCGGCCCGACGGTCGGTCACCAGCAAAGGGGGGCATGCACATGTAACGAGGAGAAATGGCGTGCGCTTAAAAGGCAGCGACAAGAGGGTTAGAACTAGGTTGCTCTGCCTTGCCTAACTCTCAAGCAAAGGCCGCCGGAGTGACCGGTTTCCGCAACAGGCTTCCAATCTGCCGACGCGTTCGCTGGCCAAAAGAAGTCAAACGGTCGGACGCGTCAAAGTCGTCGAGCGGTAAGACCTCACATTCAAACACCCGGTGGGCACAGAGGACATTTTCCAAGAGTATGTAAGCAGTACAATACAAGCACGGGTCCAAAGTGAACCTTTTGAGGATAGTCGGAATCAATGGGGTGGAGAGAAGCATCCTTTTGGTCCTCAGCGCTCTGCGCGCGTCATCTTACTGAGCAGCGAACCTTGCTGCCAGAGGCCGTCGTGCGGCTTGACGACGGGGCTGACAGTGGCCTGAGCTGCGCTGCCTGCCGATGGGCGACGGATGGAGCCATACGTGCCGGCACCAAAGGCGACGAGGTCGGCCATGACTGGGGAAACGGCGGAGAGGGGTCCGCGTGAGGCGGCTGACGTCGGCGAGAGCGTCGAAAACAACTGCGGATTGGTCGTCGAAAGTGAGTGCGACTAGTACGTTGATGTAAGATGCGGTCAGCCTCCATCAAAACCTTGGTGGGACGGCTAGCTGGTCAGCAACTCACGCGGGCGTCAAGGATGCCGCGGTACATGCGGTCGAACGTCCGGCTGTCGGTTGCAAAGAGGTGAATGAAATCGGAGGCGTCCTCAAAGAAGGCCGACTGATCCTCTGTGCAATAGTAACGAAAAAAGGAGTCTTGGTCAGCGATGAAATATGTGGCGGGGAACGATGGCCTAGCAAAGCCAGACTGACGGCTCTTGAGCGCAAAGTAGCTGCCTTTGGGCGCCTTGGCCGGCACTTTCGTGACGAGGTAGAAGTCGTAGGCGGTCAAAGTACAGAGGTGCTGCTCGTCCTTGCCCTGTGTGAGCAGGATTGAAGTGTCAGGCGATTGCCTAAACAAATCGACGAAGGCGGCGAAGCGCAACGTACCCGTTCGTTCTTAGCGAGACTGACGCCGCCGCCTCGGACCTCAAGGTAGCGCTTCGACCATTTTTTCTTGCGAGTCGAGTAGATCTGGACCCAACCAACGACGTTTGGGCACTGGTTCGGGATCGCCTGCAGATGACGGAATCGGATCAGCTTCGGCCTCTAGGTCAAAGGTCGATGGCGAGACGATTTACCCGCAGCGTGAGGCACTCGCACAGGGAGCACCGCTTGATCACGAACAAGTTCTCTCGCTTTGCTGGGTTCCAGCCGGTCAGGACCTGGCCTAGAACCTCGTAGTCGCGCAGGGGTCGCTCTACGCAGAGCCCAAGGAACGTCAGCCAGCGTCACCTCGTCGTCTTGTATGAGCGGGGGCTCGCGACTCACCGACAGCCCACTCATCACCGCGTTCCCAAACAGCAAGTTCGCCCTTGAGGAGGCTCTCCCCCGACCGGCCCGTCGGCAAGTCGCCCTTGGCCTTGAGCAGCTCGAGCAGTCCCCCAGCGGTCATCGACTCGGGCACCTCAAGCCGCATCATTTTCGCGACGTCGCCATGCTCGAGGCTGACTGTCAGCATTCGCGCCGGTTGAGAGGAGATGCGTAGTCGTTCAAGCTCTGGGAGTGGGCCTAGCCCGTTTAGCGTCGGACGGCGAGACATCGCTGCGGACGACTGCTGTGTGCTGCTGGAGGCAAGGTTGGGCGAGGGAAAATTGGTGGACGAGCCTGGCAATGGCGGAAGCGGAGGCACGTCGGCCGGTTTGGTTGAAGGCCGACGGGCAGAGGAGTGCGATCGTTTACGCCCAATCTCCCCTGGCAGAGGCTCAGAGCCTTTGCGTTGCATGGAAGCTGCCGTAGGCTCTTGCGTCGGTGAGTGCGGCCTCGTGGCTGATAACTGGCGAATCCCTCGACTGGGAGGCGTTGGCGGAGTTGGCTTAGAGGCCGACTGCGAGCGCGCGCGCAAAAGAGAGCCCTGGCCACCCATAGGCGGCAGGGGCGGCGCGAGGCCGAGGGCGGTCGCTGAGGCCTTGCGCGACAAGCTAGGCGGTACCATCGCAAGGTTCGACGCCGAGGCCTTGCGCGACAAGCTAGGCGGTACCATCGCAAGGTTCGACGCCGAGGCCTTGCGCGACAAGCTGGGCGGTAACATCGCGAGATTTGACGCCGAGGCCTTCCGTGATAAGATAGGAGGCGGCATGCTGCTTCCCTTAAGATTTTCCATGCGCGCCGAGCCGGGGAGTGACGGGCTGAGCGTTGTGCTGTGCAGCCGGCTGTGAGGGTGAGGAAGTGTGCTGTCGCCAGCGAGCCTCGAGTTAGACTTGGCCGCCTGCTCGAGCTCGCGTAGCTTGCGCTCAAGATCCTCGGCGCGAAAGACGCCGTCCATGCTCGACACGCCATACGCGCTCGGAAGGTCCTTTGGCTGCCGTCGACTCTCTTGCGGGAGCGAGAGATTGGATGCGCCGGGCCCGGTCCGTCGTCGGGACGGTGGAGAGTCAATTCGTCGGCGCTCAGCTTTGCGCCGGCTGCGCTCTGCCGACTTCTCCTTCCGGCGGTCGAGTCGGAGACTCTTCTGCGCTGCCAAGGCTGTGGTCGGATGAGCTACCGCAAGCGGCACGTCGTCATCATCAAGCGTCGTCTCGAGCGGAGTCCGGAAGTCGGACTCGGCTTCGCTGTCCGAACCTGACGCCTCGGAGGAGGACGATGTCAAGGCTTCGACGCCGAACTCATTCACCGCTGACCGTCGATATGGAGGCCTGTTATTATTATCGTCGTCGTCGTCATCGGCATCGCCAGCGGGCGGTACTGGGCGCCGAGGCCCGGTCAGGGCACGGTTCGGACCAGGTGGAGGCGGTACGCGATCCGAGGTGTCGCCGCAGTAGCTGTGTGATCGACCGCGCTCGTCCCGCTGGCGCTGGTCTGACGCGTCTGACAGCGGTTCTACCGGCAGAGCATGGGGTGCGAGCAACCGCTTTGGCGAGAGAGGCTCAAACGCATGCATGACTTGGTCTCGCACCAACGTCGGCAGCGTTCGCAGAATGAGATTCGAATCGGGCAATTCATCCCCAACGAAGGGCTCGGCTCGAAGCTGCGGTGCCAAACACGCCATGGGAGGAGGAGTAGTATGAGTTCCTAAGCCGAAGTGGGAGCACGGAAACCGTTGGATAGTCAGCTACAGGTAACTCGTCAAGCGCACACGACCCTTACGAAGCGGCTCAGGCGACGCCAGACACGGGTCGATCTCATCGCGTCGAGCCCGGATGTTCGCACACAGAAAACAGAGCTGGACAAGCCTTGTTCGGATACCTCTTGACAGAAGCAGATGCGATCAAAGTCGAGAAGTACTAACAGGACGCTCAAGCTACAGCAGACAATGCTCGTCTTGGGCGGATCGGCTGGAAGCTGCCCTTGAGAGATGCCAGGCAGGAGGCAGCTTACAGCGTCCTGCAGCGGGGAAGGCAATCGCCCAAGCGGCGGTAGGAAGCCGAAGCTGAAGCAGCCTCGACGGCGGAGATTGGAGAGGCTGATGAGGGTAAGGGAGGGAGTGGCAGGGTAAACGAGCCAGGGACTGTTGGTCGAGGACAAGGCCGCCGTCGCGAGGCTAAGAATCGCGCAGCAGCGGCAGGGCGGCGGCGGCCCTCTTGGCGCCTTCGAAGCATCGTGCGCACGCATGCACAAGGCACGCAAGTTGATTCAGCTTGCAGATCCTACTGTTCGAGCCTTGATCAAGATCTTTACTTCACGCCGCTATACAAGGTACATCTAAGATTGGGCTCAAGTCTGCTTCTGACGCAAGGCCAGCATCGATGACCGCAGAGACGCTCGCTCATTCACCCAGCTGGACAATCGCAAGTCAGCGCCAGAGACACACGAGGGGGTGAAGGATGCCTCGAACGCACATAAGGCCTAGACAGGCGAGGCCAAGGAAAGCTCCGAAACTGAAATGGCGAAGCAATGCCTGCCAGCTCGACAGACCGTCACCGTTGTGCCGGCCGCTGGCGCGGACGAGACCGGCCGAAACTCCGATTGCGCCAGCAACCGCTGCTGCAGGAGTGACGTTGGCGAGTCTAATGATTCGCCCGCGTCGACCGAACCAGGCGCGCGCGTACCGGAATGTGAAGGCAATTCGACAGGTTGAGTTGACGCAGTTGGCCCAGATGAGGCCAGCCTCGGGCCGCTCGAGCGCGCGCGCGAGACCGCCGGCCGTTAGGAGGAAGGCGCCGGAGAAAAGGACCATAGCTCTGCTCTGGCGTGCGAGATCTGACGGGGCGGCCGTCGCCGCGAAAAACGCCTCGAGCATTCCGTTGAGCGACATGAGCGGCAAGTAGAGCGTGTAAATGCGCAAAATCTCGCGTGGCGTCTGCAGTCGGGCGGGTGGCCAACGCGCGGCCGGCAGGAGGAACGAGAGTGCAAGGGGAATGAAGGGCGGGCC
Organism: Cystofilobasidium macerans; assembly: GCA_014825765.1. Classification (NCBI taxonomy): domain Eukaryota; kingdom Fungi; phylum Basidiomycota; class Tremellomycetes; order Cystofilobasidiales; family Cystofilobasidiaceae; genus Cystofilobasidium; species Cystofilobasidium macerans. Next base: position 12,384 of record MVAP01000100.1, on the reverse strand, counting down.
AAAGGCCGGTAGCAGAAGGAGCAGATGCGTCGAAAATCGAAGGAGCGTCGTCAGGATCATTCGCACTGTGTCGACCTCAGCAGAAGATGTCGCTGTAGCGCTCGTTATCGAGGTTTGCACAGCAGAATTAGGCTCTGATGGCGCCGCCTGGGAGGTCCGAAGCGACTTGGAGAAGTAAAGCCGGGCCGTCTCTTCGAGCGGCTGAAAGATGATCCGAGCGACGAGCGAGCCTGTAACCCCAGTGCAGTCAATGAGTTAGCGCATGACCTGTCAAGGAAAGGGGTGGTGGTCTGAAACATCGCGCACCGTAATTTGTAGCAACCGCGTAGCCGCCCTGATCCTTCAAAGGGCTTAAGCGCGCGACAAGCATCCGGTCACCCTCTGTCAGAAAGTGCTTGATGAGTGACTGCTGCGTCATGGCCCGCGCCAGCGCAAACGACGCAGAGTCGACATAAGTGCCGGTGCTGTAGGGACCTAAGCTGTCAGGCTGAGGCTCCAGAGCGCGACAAGGGAATGCACGCACGACGTTCTTCTCGGAAGCCACATCTGCCCGGCCTCGAGACCAAACGCGGCCGCGAACCGGCCCAGGAGGACGGCGCCGTACGCGAGCTGGCCCATGCCGAAGCCCAGTAGGGCACCACGCTCGCGCATCAACCAGACGCCCAGGAGGGTGCCGACCGCCTTGGCAATCACGGCTGCGCCCTCAGCCTGAACCCGGACGCCGAGCCGGAGGTCTGACTGAAGGCGGATATGGTACGGCTCCGAGAGGACTTCCAGAAGATACGCCAGCAGGTGAAGGCCGAGCGACGGGTAGAAGAGGGGCTGGTCGACCGTCGAGGCTGGCGAATAGTGGAGGTAGAGCGGCACGAGGCCGGCCACGAGGCCAAGAAAGATTGGCAACGAGACGAGCGACAAGTTGAGATCCTGCTGCCGAAGAGACCGATGCAAAACGTTCTCTCGGTCGGCCTGGCCAGCTGCGTCATGGCCTTTACTACTCGCGGACTTTGCGGCAGTGCGGCTGGAGCGAAGCAAGGCGCCTCGCACCCCCTCTCGGCTAAGGAAGAGCAGTGTCGAACCGATCAAGTCGAATTGAATACTGGCCGTGCCAAAGACCTCAGGAGAGGCCAATCGGAGAAGGGCGAAGTTGAGCGTGAACGTGACGGCACGCGACAGCAGCTGGAGCAAGACGAGCGACCGAGCGGATGCCAGCGTCTTGCTGAGTAGCGATGCCTGCTGGTCGTCGCTCACAACTGCCGGAACCGAGGAGGGTGGCAAGGCAGCCGATGTCATCGCGTCGTCTGACATTGGGCAATGTCAAGCCGGTTTCGGCCCCTAAGCGAGGTGGCACAGCAGGAGATGGTAGGGACGGCGCGAGTGATCGAATGGAGGGAAGGGGAGGGAGGCGCAGCCTTACCCTCGACACTCACTTGCCAAGACTGCCCTTCCTTCGTTGGCCTGCGGTTACGCACTCCGCCCTCCTCACTCTTCGTTGCGGAAGTGCCTGGCGCTGTCTATCCTTGCAGCTCGGCGAAGGGTGGGCAAGTAGCCGAGGATCCCGGTCAGCCAACCATCGCTTCGGCCAACGCCCGCACGCGACTGCGATCTGGGCGCGCCTAATCAGCGGCTCCGCTTCTGAGTCGGTATGCTCAAGGCTAAGCGGCTCGATGTCGTAGAGCAGGTAAGAGAGTCGCCTACTCGCAGCCCGTTCGGCATGAGCTGGAGAGTAACTGGATCTGGCCCTTGTCTTCTGGGCAGCTCGACCGACTCGTCATGGCCCTCAGCGTGTATGCCTACTTTGGCGACCCATCTTTCGCGTTACTCCTGTTGCGAGTCATTGTCCAGATGCGTACGTTCACACTATCAGCACCGATTGACCTGGCCAGGGCTGACCGGCGATCTATGCTGCTCAAACATCGTCCAGAGCTATCGCGACCTCAGGCTCACGCTCACTGGACCCTGCCGTTCTTCGCCCGTCTCGTCACGACGCTGTTCTTTGGATCAGTCTTCCGCAACCAGCTTTACGGCCCTGGCTCGGGCGCGGTCAACCCCCCGTCGGGCGTATTCCTTGACTTCATTGGCGGAGGTAAGACGCGCCGACCCGCCATCCACCGCGAAGCTCTGTGGCTGACGCTCTCATTCCCGAACGACGCCCTGCGCAGGCTCTTCCCCGTCTGCGACAGCTGTTCTCGCTCAAACGGCGTCAATCTACCTGCTCCAGCTCGTTTGCCTCCTCGTTGCTTACGAGACCGGCCACTCGCCGCCGCCCCGCGATCTACCGCACCCCTTCTTTCTCGTTGCCCCGCAGCAGGCCGCTGCTCCGCCCGCGTCCAATGCCAGTCCGAGCGCTCGGGCGCTCGAGAACCTGGAGGCTCAGCCGGAAGACGATTCGGACGGTCTACTCCCAACCAACGACGCAGACAAGGCGGACTGGGCGCCCTATACCGACTTTCTCAGCCCTTTGCCCACCCCGAGGCGGCGAGCATCTCCTAGCACACCCTCGAGCTGGCGGCACGAGGGCAAGAGAAGGGCAAGCGATACATCTCTGTCGCTCTCTGCAACAACATCCCTCCTTCTTCCTTCTGAGCGTCTGCCGGCGAGCGGCTCTCTGGGCGAGGTGGAGGAACCTTACCTGCCCTCCGATGCCGCTCTCGACTTGGCCGACTTGTCCGAAGCGCCAATCCTCGTCATACGACCGCTGCCGTTCGTATCCCGCTGCTTTGGCATTGGCGTCCACGCTCGGCCGGCGCCACAGGTGGAGGGCGCTCGTTTCAGCGAGTGGGAGGCCTTCTGGCACGGCAGCGGCGCCGGCTCACGACGAGAGTTACTTGGCTTAGGCGCACGATGAATTACCATCCCGACCGCTTCTCACCCAGTTGGAAAAGTTCAGAATGCAAAGCACCAGGAGCTTGAGGTGCACATGGAGACGTATGAGTCGGAAGCTGCCTGCGCAGCCGGAGAGGCTCGCTGCAGCGGACCTTCCCTCCGTCATCAACCCCTTCCGACAACCATCTCGCCTTCATCTGCCCCAGCCAGCACCGCCTCAGGGACACACTTTGCCCTACTATCCACTTGCCCTGCTCTTCCGGTCTTTGAGCAAGTCTCGCTGAGAGGAGACGCTCTTGGACGTCGCCATGGACGGCCCGGCTTGCGACGAGCAGCTCGGGCACCCCCTCTCGTCGCGTCGGCCGACCCCTAGGTCGCGTCGGACGGTGCTTGGCGTGCCTCGCTCGGATAGTATCCTGAACGACTCAAGTCAGTCACTCGGCCTCCTCACCTGGGTGTACGACAAGACTGACACGCTGGTGGAGGCGAGAAGGTCAACCAACGAGTTACTTTGACCTGCTGCACTCATCCGAGCCGACCGCAAGCGTGCAGGCTCCCAGCCCTATTAGTCGTCCATCATCGTCCACGCCTGGTAGGGCGAGGTCGCTTATCCTGACAAGAGATGAAGAAGAGGCCCTGGAGGCTCGATTCGACCTCATGACTGACGCCGAGCTGGCTGCGGTGCACCGCCGGTGGGAAGACCAGCAAGCGTTGACCGGCGCTTTCAGTGCATCGGCCGCACTGAGTCCGAGCGAGGTAGCATCCGGTGAAGCTCCGCTTTTCCCCGAGTCGACCGCCGCGAGAGATCATCCGCTCCGGGTGCTGGCCAGGGCTTGCAGAAAGCTCTATCGCGCGGAGCGCGACGGACAAAGGTCAACGACGATCGAACCGATACCCGGACCCGCTGCGATCGTCCATGCGCCAGAGCCAGACGAGGTGCGGTCGAGCGACTGGCTGGACTGATGGCTCGGCGAAGCTGAAATCCTGTTCCTTTCGGATCTCCAGCTGCAGACCGACCTGTACGAGGCGCTCTCGACGACGCTCGCGACGTCGCTAAGTAGCCATCAATTGCTATCGGACGCATATCCGGGCTCCTTGCGACAGACCCCAGGGTCTCCGTCCTCAGCTCGTCTCGAAACTTCAGTCCTCGAAAATAGAAAGGGAAAGGCTCCCCGCACGAAACCTCGAGAGGGCTCCGTCTCGACGCTCGCCTCGTTCAACTCTGTCGCCTCTGTCGCCTCTGCGGCATCAATCGCGTCGACGCCTGCGACGAGCAGCGCGTCGCCCAATCGGTCGAGAGCCAAATCGATTAAGGGTTCGCACCTCGTCATCAATGGGCTTCGGTCTGAGACAGAGAATACACATCCCTCCTCAACGGGCAGCTGGATGGGTATGTGGGGCTGGCGAGGGGTCGGCAGCAAGGCGGGCGGCCCCTCGACGGAGACTCTCGAGGGTCTTCCAGGTGCAGGCATCCTCCCGGCGAAAGCCCAAGTCCCCGCGCCACCGACCTTGTCGCTCCCGACCACCCGCCAATCTGTCGATGATGTGACACGGCCAAACTATCCACCCTTGTCGTCGCCTGATGGCTGCGACCTTTCGTATCCTCCCTACCCGACGCCGCCTCATCTCCGAGCGATCTTCCTCTCCACTCGCCTGCTCTCGATAGACGCAGGGTCCCTGTTTAGTAACTCCACCAGTGCCGGTCCCCTTGTTGGCCGCCTCGCTTTCAAACTCGTTTCGACGGCTCGCGAGCGCAACATCACCGTTGCCGAGGCGCGGCACGGTCCTCGACATACGGCACCCAAGACGCTTTCATCTCGATCGTCATCCTCGTCTGTCCCCAAGCTGGCGACAAAGGATAGCAGGGAAATCAACGCTTCTTCAAGAAAGGCGTCGATGGGAATTGTCGAGCAGCCGCTAATGGCAGCGTCCTCGGCTTTGAGCCGTGCACTCAATGCGGCTTCGAAGGCACGGCCCGCGACGAAATCTGTTTCTCGTTCGAGAGCTTCAACACTCGCCCAACCGGCCGCAGAGCTCGATTTATCTGCTCGAGCCAACGTTGGACATGTGCCTTGCGAAACGATGCCCATTCCATCTGTCGAGCTGGACTCGATTGAGCCTCAGGAGACGCGGCCACCGACGCTCATCTCGGATCGGACAGGGCTTCGAAGGCTCTTCTCCACCCACCGCACGGCGTCTGACACGGCCAACTTCCGGCGGGCTAGTCGCTTCGGCGGTGGGCTTGAGCCTCTCACTGACCAATACGGCTTCACTTACGATTCGCGCAACTTGGCGTTATTGCGCGAGGCGAGCGACGCGGGTGCACCGGCACCGGCCGTCTTTGCCGGTCTGCCTCGTGTCGAGCCTGATGATGTCAATCACGAGGACATTGAGGAGGACTGGGTTGAAAATAATGTCGGCGTCTCTCCCAACAATCTGCCTCGACAGCCGACGTCCAGCGGAGCGCGCACTCCGGCGTCTGCTGAGATGCAGCTCTCTGGGTCGAGCGCCTCTGGCGTGTCGATCTCGTTTGCCGAGAGCTCGCAGACGCTTTCGACTGCAAGCTCTGCATCGCGATCGAACGGCCGAAACCGATCATCAACGGTGCTGTCTCTCAACCCGTCGCCGGCCAGACCTTCTGCCGCCCCGCAGTCCGTTCATGTCTCGGCCGATGTGACGGCAACGGACACCGACCAGGACCTGAAGACGTCGCATCAACAGACGTTTGGCTTGACGGGGCGCAAGGTTCGTGTCCATTTCGGGTCCCTTGGCATCCGAGTTTTAGGCTGATGGCCCTGCAATACCTCGCTTCTACTAGACCATCCAGCTACTCCTCAATCAGCTATCTGACATCCACAAGCGTCAGCAGACGGCTCAGAAGGCTTCGTGGGATGCCTTTCTCCGAAAACGCCAGTCCAAGCGTCCTGAGGCGGCGTCGGAGGGCTTCGTCGGTTTTGCGGCCATGGCAACCTCGGGTAAGGCCGGCAAGGAAGACCATCGTGAATTCCTCCGGCTCGTTCGGGGCGGTATCCCGATCGTCTACCGGAGTAAGGTCTGGCTTGAGTGCTCGGGCGCACTTGACTTGATGGCGCCTGGCGAGTATGCCGAGCTGCTCGAGCAGGCAGAGCGAGAGGGCATCGCATCGACTACGCTAGCCGAGATTGAGAAAGACGTCGTCCGGACGTTAGTGAGTGTCGAACTTCGGGTATAACCCCTGATTGTCAACGTTTGACCGTAGTCCGTGCTCTCTGTCAGCCGCTAAATGTCTTCTTCGGCGGCGACGGGCCGGGCGTCCCCAAGCTCCGCCGGCTACTCACAGCCTACGCTTGGTACGCGTGTCGTTACGACGCCAATTGCTCCCACCCGCGTTGACTTGGCATCATCCTCACGCAGGCGCAATATCGATCTCGGCTACTGTCAGGGCCTCAATGTGGGTTGAAGTCCAGTCTGACGGCTAGGCTCGCGATGCTGACCTACCGCACTCGTCGATAGATGCTGGCGGCTACGTTACTGCTCACGCACGAACGCGAGGAGGAAGCGTGAGTGCTCTTCCACCGGTCCGTTCCCTGACACGGTCCTGGCGACTAATGCTGTAGCCAAGCCCCTGCCAGCTTCTGGGTCTTCACATGCGTTGTCGAACGCCTGATGCCGCCAGACTATTACACGCCATCCCTCCTTTGTGCGTGCTGGCCGGAACACAACACTCGATAGCACAGTCTCACCGCCTTGACCTTCAACTATCCGCAGGTTCCCGTGCCGACCAACGCGTGCTGCAGGACCTCGTCCGGCAGGAGCTGCCGCGCCTCGAGACTCACCTCACCGCACTCGGCGTTGAAGTGGCGGCCGTCTCGTTTGCGTGGTTTCTTTCGCTTTTTACTGATTGTCGTGAGTCCCACGAGCAAGGCGCGAGAAGCCTTGAAGGAACTAAAACGTCTCTCTGATCCCATTCCAGTTCCTGTTGAGGTGGGCGCCATTAGGTTCAGAGTCGTCTTGCGCACCTTTGTCTAACTGAAACTTGCTCCCGGCCAGACTCTCTTCCGTCTCTGGGACCTCTTCTTTGTCGAGGGCTTTGATGTCTTCTTTCGGTGCGCGATCGCGGTTCTCAAGATCAACGAGTCGGCCCTCATGGCATGCGATTCGATCGGCGTGCGTTATCTTCCGCCTGGGGCTCGACGCGCGCGAGGTCTCGACGCTGACCGCTGGTTGACTCAATTGCAGACGCTCTACGAGTCGCTCGAAGCCTGCACCTCACGACTCTGGTCGCCCGAGCAACTCTTTGCGGTCCGTCACAAAGCGTTTCGTCGTCTCCTTCTAGCCGTGAACTGACGGGCATCTCACCCCTCAGGTCGAGCTCGACCTCCAGGGCAAGATTTCGCATACCGACATCATAACTCGACGGGCTGTCCATGTTGCTGCGCTGGCCGAGGAGCTGGCCTCCAATTGATAATGCCTTTTTTCATTCGATGCACCCTGCTCGACGTTAGAAGAGCAGCCGGAAGGGGTATGCTGCGGGCAAGGTAAGGGCAAGTCAGCTCAGGAGACGGCAGCTTCTACCGGTAAGACGACGGCCGGAGGCGCGACTCACATCCATTCTTGACCTTGAAGATGTTCATGAGGACCGAGAAGAGGAGGATGAGGACGGCCGACCAGAGGAAGACGCCCGCACGCTGCTTGGCCGGATCGCGCAGGGTCGGAACCATCGTCGAGAGGGCAACAAAGGCAAAGGCAAGCGTCGCGTCTGAGGATTCGACCACATCGGCGTCAGTCCCCGTCGACTCGAACAAAGGTCACCTGCACGCTCAGGAACGACGTACAGATGACGCCGACAACCTGAGTCTCGGCCCCGAGCTGCTGTTGGAAGCCGCCCGTCATCCATTGGCTGTTGCCCTGGCGGTCCTTGGTCATGTAGGGCGCGTCTCGGATCCGGTTCCACATGTAGCCCGAGTTGAATAAGATGACGAGGAAAAGCGTGATCGGCGCCCAGAGGAAGCGTGACTGAAGGATAGGCAGGATCGCCCGGCGGATACGGAAGAGCGAGAAGCCGGCGGCGATCAAGCTGGCGATAAGGATATGGGTCAGGACGAGCATGTCAGGCGGATCAAGAGGTGATGTGAGGTGACGCACGTGATGGGCGTCGCGATAATGAGGCCCCAGGGCTTGGGCCGGTAAAGCTCGAGGTGATGCGGCAGGTTGGGGTTGAGGAAGCCGAGCAGGGCCTCGGGTAAGAAACCGCTGCAGGTCATCGTCAGGGAGTCAGCATCGGTCAGCTACTGCAACAGCGCAGCTTGAGCCCGCGAGGCAACGCCGGACGCACTTGCGGTTGAGGTCGTAGTTGAATGGCTCGAGCTTGGACGCGGCGTGTGGACCCTCCGCAGCAGGGAAGTGGAAGAGCGTCGGTGCGGACGTGAGGCCAAACTGAAGCGGACATCAGACAATAGTCAACTTCCAAGTTCGACTTGCTCAGAGACTAAGGAGGCGCGAGACCGACCTTCCGGAAGATCTCTGGGCCCTTGGCGTAGTCGACCGAGACGAACAAATGCTGCTCGCGCTGATCCTTCGGCAGGCGACCCCACGACTTGGCCACCGCTCGATAGGTCGGATCGAATGTTCTGCAAAGGTTCAGAGGGCGGTTAGGGGCAGCGACAGTCGTGAAAAGAGTCCCGTAGACGCAGGAAGAGCTAACGTACGCGCAAGGAGCACACTGAGATCGTCGAGGCGGAAGGACGGCGGGCAAGGAGGGGTCAGGAAGGGCCACCGACTTCAAGCACAGCTGTGCCTTCGAGCACGAGCTCGGGCTCGCCACGTACCTTGAATCCCGGGTCGAGGGCCGTCAGAAGTAAGGAGACACTGTAGTCGCGTCCCTCGCGCGCGACGAGCTCGTCAAACTGGGCAGAGTCGAGCGAGAGGACGTTGTCGGGTGCCTTTTGCGCACGGAGCGCCCAGCGCTGAGCCTTGATCGAAGCGGCCGACGCCGCTAGGATAGGCGCTATCAGGATAGCAAGAAAGGAGGCGGACGACAGACGCATGGCCGAGGAGAGGGAAGGGAGGCGAGTGCCAAAGCTGAAGGAGGTCGCTGGTACGGGGGGAGCTGGCCAGCGCGTTCGTTCTTAGCCGAAGAGATGGAAACGAGCCTTTGGCGGGCGAGGTTCACGACCTCTTCAGCCCGCTTCTTCGAGCCCCTGCTGCTCGGTCATCTCTGGTCCCTCTGCTGTCAGGATCCTCCAGCATCTTCTCAACATCATGTACCCTTCGATCACACAGGGGGAGGGGAGCTGAGCTGGTACGGTGGGCTGCGACGCGGTCGCCTTGGTAACGGCACGTCGGTGGTCATGTCCGTGCGCGACCCAGCTGCTGCACGTCGTCAACGTCCTTCTCCGCGCTGAAGGAGTATACGTGCCGTCCACCCAACCCCCCTTACATCTCACACTTGAGCGTCGAGACCCACCTCGTCATCGTGTTTGATGTTGCATTCGACCGGTTGACCAGTCCTCGGCGCCAACGACGTTTAAACAACCCTTGCTCTCCGACACGCAGGCTTGCAATTGGTGTGCTGGATTACCTTTCCAGTACAGCCGATTAAAGCATACCATCGCCTTGTGTAGCCCGAGACGTTCACGGGTGCGGAGAGACCTGCTTGTGATTTTGCAGTCTCTCCGGTCAGCTTTTCCATGGTTCGTATTGCAAACAACACGGCGTCAGCGATCACGACGAGTCGCTCATGAATTGATACATGCCGAGTCAAGACGGCTTGTCCTCCCTCCTTCCATCGTCCGCTCCCTACCTGCCGACCGAAGGCTCGCCTCCACTTTAGCTCGACTGTCCGTGTCCCGATCAGAGGGAACAAGGGGCAAATAGAAAGGTCTTGTGATAACCTTCCCAGGTTCCTTTCCTCCCCCACGTTGCTTCAGAGGACGAACTCTTCGACCCGGTAGAGCCCTTGCCACGCTTCGGCCTTTGCGCCGCCCTTGACACCTCCCTTGCGCCTTCCTCCCGCTCCTCCTCCACCTCCACCGCTCGCACCCCCTTTCCTGGCTGCTAGTTCGCGCGCTCGCGTCCGATCGGCGGCCCGGAGGGCCCGCTGGGCGCCCTCGACGACGCCCGCCGTGTCGGCCACGAGGCGCTGGGTCCGGATCTGCGGCCGGAGGGCGGCCGAGAGGGTCACGAGCAGGGACCGAGTCCGATGGTCCGAGAGAAGCGATGCGAGGTGGGTGTCGAGCACGAGGGTGAGGAGCGGGACGAGCTGAGAGACGGAACGCGGAGGAGCACGGGAGAAGGTCCGAGCGCAGGAGGGGGGGGGGGGGGGGGGGGGAGGGGAGGGGGGGGGGGGGGGGGGGAGGGGGGGGGGGGGGGGGGGGGGGGGGGGGGGGGAGGGAAGAGCGAGTTAGCATGGCGTTGAGCAGAAAAGAAAAGGCGGCCTCGAATCATAGGCAGAGGATTTGGGGGGGGGGGGGGGGTTTGAACACTGACTTCAGCGAGCGTCGGCAAGCCCTTGCCGACCTCGATCCACTCGCCCTCAAGCTTGACGTCGCCGTGCTTCTGAACCCAGCCGGCGACGAGCTCAAGCACCTCGATGACGTGGCCGAGGGGCAAGCTCGCCCACGCACTCCTCCACTCGCCGTCGGTCGCTGCGCTCGCGCTCGTCGGGCCGGTCAGGGAGCTGCTGCTGCTGCTAGACGACGACGACGACGATGACGACAACGATCGGCCGAGCTGGCGGGCGACGAGGGCGAGGACGAGCTCTGGGTCGAGCGTCCGGTTGGAGAACTTGCCTTTGGTGAGCTTGGGCAAGGGCGTCGTCGAGGAGGCGGCGGCGGCGGCGGCAGCGAGGTCGAAAACGTGCGTCAAGAGGTCGATCGAGCATTGAACAGGAAGGAGGACCGCCCCGCCCGCGCCGCCGTCCGAGGAGAGAAGCTGGAGGAGCGCGCCGTACTCGGCCTGGTGAAGGAGCTGCTTGAAGTGCTTGGTCTGGCCGACCGAGGACGTCAGCCGACCCTCCGCGGCCGTCCGGTCCTCGACGGCGGCGGCGGTAGGGTCGACGATCGCCATCGTCGCCGGGTGCGGCGAAGAGGGGTGGGGGTGGAGAGGGCCGAGCACCTTGGCCGTGGCCTCCTGGGTCCACATGACCTCGCCGACCCGACCGCTCGCCCCGTCGAGCCCGACCTCGCCGACCCAGACCCCCCACTTGTCAGCCTTGCGACCGATAAAGGCCACCTTGCCTGCTCCGGCTGCGGTTACGGCAGGAGACGACGAGCCACTGCCGCCACCGCCGCCGCCGACCGCCATAGCCGAGGTGAAGGTGCTCGAGGGGAGCCCCAACGAGCCGATGACGGCCGAGCCAAAGACGGGCGAGAGGAGGTGCATCTGACCGGGCGTCAGGAGGAGGCTGTAGGGACCGACGGGAGCGAGCGCATGCGGCGGAGGCGTCTGGAGGGCCAGCGCCGGGGCAAGCGGGCGGAGGGTGCCGAGGGAAAGGGTGTGGATGTGCGATCGGTCGGCTTTTTTCGAGGGCGGGCGGTGCGAGAGGAGAGACCGGAAGCGGGAGGGGAAGGTTATTTGAAGGGGCGGAAGAACAAGAGGTCGTGCAGGAACCATAACGGGTCAGATACGGGCGACCCAATTTCAGGGAAGGGAGTCAGGAAGGCGAGCAAGTGGAGGGAAGGGGGTGGGGGTTGGGGGGGGGGGGGGGGGGATGAAACGCACTCAGGATCTGAAGAATCCCGTCCTTCTCGCCGTCGCTGCTGCCGGTCGTCGACCCTCCACCTCCAACGATGACGGCAACCTCGACCGCCCGCTCGCCTTCCTCCCACCCCTCCCCGCTCCGCTCCGCGCCCTCGCGCACGAGTTCCAGCCGGCCCTTCCTGCTCGCGAGCCCCCCCTCGCCATCGAGCCCCGTCGTCGCCGTCGCCGCCTCGGTCGTCGTCGTCGGGAGGACGACGGCCCAGAGTCGGATCTGGCCGAGCGCAAAGACCTCGAGGAGGACGTCGGCCGCCGAAGGAGGGAGGGCGAGCGAAGGGAAGCACCCCGCCGGGTAGGTGGCCGCGTAGATGAGCCCCGAGTCGGCGCTCGGCGCTCGGTAGGTCGAGGGAGTGACCAGCGCGAGCGGGACGAGCGACAGGCTGCTGCCGCCGCGACCGCTCGTCGGAGTCGTCGTCGTCGTGCGGGTGCTGCTGCTCGGCGGGGAGGAGGGGCTGAGGGAGAGGACGGCGTAGGACCGGGAGGAGGAGGAGGAGGAGGAGTTGGTCGACGATCGACCTTTGCCCTTGATGGGAACGCTGCTCTGACCACCGCCGCTGCCGGCGGCGGCCGTCGAGGCGGCCAGTCGGACCAGCGCCCACGGTCCTCCACCCCCGCCGCCTCCTCCAGCATGGTCGCCGCTCCTCGGCCCGCCGTCCTCCCCCTTGACGTCACGCCGTCGAGGATCGCCGCCAAGTCCGAGGGCAAAGAGCCGGTCGACCTCGTGGCCTTTAGGGACCCCTCCTACGAGCTCCTTCTCGCTGCTGCCGCCGCCGCCGCCGCCGCCGTCCTCGCCGGCTGCCTCTCCCACCGTCGCCGCCGCCGCCG
>MVAP01000099.1:0-62848 GCA_014825765.1 Cystofilobasidium macerans | reverse complement strand
CGTGATGCCCTTGCGACCGTAGAACATCGACGCCTTGAACATCTGGTCCCAGATGAGGTTGGTGTCGCGCGGGTCCTTGCCGACGACGAACCGCTTGAAGTGGTTCTCAATCAGCCAACAGGCAGGCGGGCCACCGAAGCCTGCAAGTCGAGATGAAGCACTCGGCATCAGCTACGATGGCTTCGGTCGCAAGACCCTCTCCAGATGCAAGAGCGAGACTTACCAGTCGCGTAGCCGACGGTGCCGTCGGTCGCCGTCACCTTGACAAAGAGCGAGCCAAGGACGCCAATACCCCAGGACGTGCGCGAGGCCCGGTACTCCTCATAGGCCGACATCGGGTTTGAGATTGACGTGTCGACGATCCAGTGACCCTGCGGCTGATTGTGCTTTGGGGGGGGGAAGGGCACACGAGCGAAGCGGGGCAAGCGAAAGATCAAGTGTCAGCTTGTGCCGCTCACAGAATGCCCTTCAAGGCCCGCTTAGGCAACAGCTCGCCCAGACTCACATAATCACCCCCCGAGCCCTTGGCTGAAGGCACGAACGACTCGATCGAAGCGATCGTCGGGAATCCCGTCTTCTTAGCAGCTGAGATGACCACGACGTCGGCGGCGACAAGCATCGTGAGGCTAGGGCGTCAGTCGCAGCGCGAGGTGGGACGAAGACGAAGCATCGACTGACCACCATTGGTTGTGCCATTGGTCGCAGGCATCTCAGGCAGAGCTCACGGCGTCGTCAGAAGTAGACAAGGGTAGAAGTGATGGGAGCGAGCGGAGACGGAGGATTCGAGCTGGGGCTGAAGGTGGGCGAGCGACGTGGCCCTGTCAGCCGTCTTTGGTCCTCTCCCAGTCGGCGCTCTGCCTGGTTATTACGCACCTAAAGTTCAGGGTCGAGAAGCGTCAGGGGCTTGATGGGTGTCGGAGAGAGCAGTAGGATGCTAGCTTGCAGGAGAGAGGGAGGGACGGAGGGCACGAGGCCAGAGGGGACGGGCCCTTTGAGCCGGACGCTCGGCGCAAGTCACGCGCCGACGGTCCGTTCCATTCTACCGAGCCGCCGGGCCCGGCAACGCGACGAGGGCCAGCACGGCATGAGACGCGCTGCCAGGTCGACATAGGGCCGGGCTTCTCGCTCTGGAGAAATCTCGAGCAGCACGTCTCGCCGGTGAGGGCTCTGGACTGAAGAAGCTCGACGGGCCGCTGAGCCGACGGGCAAGGAGGGCAAAGTGCGGTGGACCGACCCGACCGCCTGACCCTGTCATGCTGCTGTTCGCCCTTCTCCGTCCGACCGACCTGAGCAAGCGCGGGCGCGGGCGCGGCTCAAACTCTAGCGGAAGCGCCCGTGAAGCTAAGCGAGTCAAAGAAAGCCTACAGAGCTGGCAAGGGTGGCTCAAAGGCGAGCGGGGGACCAGGGCGAATGACGTGGGGAACATGGGAAGGTGGGTTACGAGAGCTCTTGTCGGCGATTTCGGACAATCAACGGTGCCAAACGCGCCCACACTCATCTGCAACCCAGGTGGCATGCCGCTCGACGGCCGAGTTCTGGGCTTCGCATTTGGCATTATAGGGCTGCTGCTCGCTCTCTTCCTCCGACCAATCGACCTTGAGGGAGGCGGCAATTGTGCGGCAGGCCTCTGGCGCGGGCTCAACAGGAGCTTTCATAGCAGCTCTGAGCCAGTCCAGTCGATCTACGGTCAGCTTCCGTTGCTATCAACTAGGTCAGGCAGCTCAAAGTTGACTCTGAATGGCCATAGCTCTCGAGTTTGGCAGGGGTCGCGTGAGACTGGCAGTCCGGAGCGATGGCCTTGTCGAGCTATTGGGTGCGTCGGGCCGGGGTTACCCTCCTCAGTCCCGCTGCTGTTATTGACCTGCCTTCTCCTGCTATCCTTAGCTACAGAGGTTCACTCCTACTAATCAGCTCATGTGATTATACGGTTAGCGACTCACGCTCTTGCGATACTCTGACTGTTACAGCCCTCTCTATTTGCGTCAAGGTCAGTCGAAGGCGACAGCCTCGTCTTCGACGCCTCAAAAACCACTAGAACGGCCCGCTCGCTCCGAAGGATACACGCACAGGCCTCAGCGCACCTAGGCCTTCCCAAGCCGACTTGGCTCTGCAGATTGCTTCCCGCAGGCGCACTTGACAGCTGCGCTCGCTTTGACCTGGCTGTTGTGGTCGCCGTCCCAGCAGGTCAGCAACAGCTTATTCTCACTTTCTGTCCCCGCCTTCGGTCCTGATTACTCTCTTGCCAGATTGGGACTATCTTGCTCGGTCCTGCCTGATGACGGCCTTGCGCGAGAGCCGATATGAACCCCTGCGACTGGTCAACGCTCCGACGACTGCCTGCATCGGCTACAGCCTCGACCGCGAGTTGACAGAAAGCGACGAGCGGCTTCTACTAGTCCTTGACGGAGACGTCGCTAGATCATCTTACAGCGACATCTCACTACTTCTGCTCGATCAAGGCGTGTTCGAAGTGCTCAACGCACAACGGGTCACCTCTGTAACGGCTGATGCGCATCTGACGGACGTTGTCGCCGTGATCGCGACGCTCATCGCAGCAGCGCCTGCAGAGTCGCTGCCTGCAACGGTCCGTCAGTTCCGCCAACCCATTCGAAACGAGGCTAACATGGATGATGCCCCGGCTTCAGATTGTCTACACTGGACGCGAGCCAGCGGCTGAGATGCGGTCCGCCTTGGAGCAAGGGCTCGGTCTAGCTGCTCACGCGTCAGACGTTGCGCCGGCTGATGCGACAATGGCTGTGCGCTCTCAGCTCGCTCATAATGCCCACCTAGGAGTACTACCGCCTGACGCCCTCTGCCGACCGCCTTGTCAGGGCCTTCTTTTGATCATCGACATGCTGACAGGCGGCGATCAAGCGGATGAGCCACTACTTGGCGCGGGCTGGGATATCCTGCCACTCTCGCTCGGCGTCGGCAGCGCCGACGGCCTTGTGATGTGCGCGACCCGTCCATGCGGTCAACCAACCGACTGCATTGGCGGCTGATGTTGGGCACCTCTCACTCCACACCTCGCACCCAGACCGCTCGCCGATCGACATCGGTTAACGCCCCTCGAGCGGACAATCGAAGTCTTGGCCAATCAGAAGACAGTCTGCGTTGCCCTCTACGCCGGCGAGAGGGCGGCAGCAGCCGACAACTTTCTGCTCGGCAGCCTGCGCCTCGATGTCGACCTTTCGAGGGAAAGCAGGGTCGCAATTCGCTTAGCTGTCGACGTATGCCCTTCCTGCCCGTCGAGGATGGCTTGATGCTGATCCGTGCCCCGTCTTCGTCTTCCCCAGGCCGACAACAGGGTGCTGTTGACAGTGAACGACCTGCCGTTCCCCTGTCTTGAATTTGACTACCGACGCCACTCGACTTGGCAGGCGGACATCGAAAAGCATCTGTGTCAAGCCGAGGAAACGGGTGAGGAGGACAGGCGAGTAAAAGACGCTGCCCTTGATCGACCTCTTCTGCCGTCAGTTTGCCCGTTTCCGGCGAGGTCTCTGTCTCCATGACGTTGCGAAGTGCGGCGCCACGATGAGTATCAGCAAGGTGGGGGTGGTCAGCGTCGTGGACGTCAGGGCAGCTCATCCGACCGGAAGACGACGCGTCGAAGGGGAGGTTTGTCTAGCGCTCGTTGAACAAGCAGCCTCTCCGATTACCAGCGCCTGCCAGGCGTGATGGCGTTTCGATGGGCTTCAGCTGCCAGGTGATGCTCTCCAAGGTCGCTATCGCCTCCCTGTGTTGCGGCGGCAGCGAGCAAGGCCGGATAGCAAACTCGTCGCCCTCCTGCTTCGCCGGTGGCGACCGGCCATCGCCGCCGGCCGACGTTCTCCGCCCCGGCCCTCTCCCACGTCCATTTCCGAAGGCAGCCTGGCAGTCGTTAACCGTGCTTTAGACCCTGGGCCGCAGGAGATACGGCCGAGAACATCAGCAGGCTCGCGCGGCCACGCTGCGACGGCGCTATCGCCACCGCCTGGCGGACACCTGAAAGGGAGCTAGCTACCGGCGCGCCCGATCGATGTTCGTCTCTTGGGGTGTCAGACTGCCCTCTCAACTGGTGAGACGACATCTGCCGCATATGAGTCGCCTGGTACTCGGTGCGCCTCTCTCTCCACGGAGGATCACCCACCGTCTCTGTCAAATGACGGCCTGGTTGCCGACGCTGTCGTGCTTTTGAGGGGCAGCTCGCCAAGAGCCCTCTCCCTTTGACGCCCTGTCCGCATTTAGACTGCCTGACCCTTGCCCCGCTCGCTCACCTCCGCTCAAACCCTTGCCGCAGGCGCTAACCTCGACAAGGGATGATGGCACGCCCATCGCAGTTCAGGCAGATTGCGTCTTATCGCCTGCTCGCCCCCTGCAGAGCGCTCGGAACGGCCGTTACGAGCGCGAGTACAAGACGAGACGGGTGCAGTCGCAGAAGAGTTTAGCTTCTCGTCCTGCCTCTCCGCCCTTTCCTTCCCTTTCCCTCCGAACAGCAGCTTCAGACATAGCTGTCCGCAATGTGTGAGTACTCAAGTCGGTCATGTGACGTTGCGTGTTTTTGTAGCTCACGCTTTCAGGTCACCCCTCACTCCACCTCACCTATCCGTCGGAACAGCAACCGTCAATGCCTTCCAGGCTTCTGGCGCGCCCGATCAAGGCCATGTTCTAGCACCCGAGTCGCCGCTGCACGAGATCCCTTACCCCGAACTTGACGAGAAACTCGATGAGAAGAAGGTTGACGCCGAGGTCGGCTGGGGCAGTGCCGCCATCTCGATCGACGACAGCGACGGCCGCATGCCAACGGACGAGGAGCGTAAGACGCTCCGGCTTGTGCCCGCCAGCCTGCCCAAGACAGCCTACCTGATCTGCCTCATCGAGTTTGCCGAGCGCGCATCCTGTCAGTGTCGCTCAGGTGCACCGTGCGGCTAATCGTCTTGGCTGGCTAATCTGACCTCACTTCTCTCTAATCCCTCCTCGCGGACCTTTGCAGATTACGGTTGCGTGGGACTCTTCTCGAACTTCGTGCAACGGCCATTGCCGAAGGGTGGAAATGGGTGGGGTGTGAGTGTTTGGCACATCCTCGATCCTACTTCAATCCAGCTGACGAGGCCTTTGCTCACTCACGAAGGCACCCGGCACCGCCCAAGGATCGGCCGGAGCGCTCGGTCTCGGCCTGCAGACGGCAACAGCTCTGACCACACTCTTCTCTTTCCTTGCGTGAGTTCTCGCCGTTCTCCACTTTAGCCGCTAGCGCTGAGTCGAGTGCCTTTCGCACTTGCTCAGCTACACCATCCCGATCGCTGGCGGCATCCTTTCGGACGTCAAGTGGGGACGATATAAGACGCTCTGGATCGGGACGCTCATTGGAGGTGCGCTTCTTCACCGTCACTTCACTATCCCATCGGAGATGCACGACCGTTGCTGATCTGCGTCGCTACACCTCTCAGTGGTCGCGCACATCATCCTTGTCGTCGCTGCCCTGCCATCCGTTATCCAGAGTGGCAACGGCCTTGCGCCCTTCATCATCTCTATCCTCGTGCTCGCTCTCGCTTCAGGCATGATTAAGCCAACCGTCGCGCCATTAATCGCCGATCAGTCGCCCATTCACCGTCAGGCGATTCACACACTGCCCTCCGGCGAACGCGTCATCCAGGATCCCGGCCTGACGCTTCAGCGAGCACTTCTCATCTTCTACTGGTGCATCAATGTCGGCGCCTTCCTCCGTCTTGGTACGACTTACGTCGAGAAGCGGATCGGATTCTGGGTTGCATTCCTGGTTCCTGGGTGAGCCCCAAAGCTCTGGTCGCAACGTAGTCGGACTGGATGCTGACTTAGCATTAATCTATGCAGCATTGCCTACATGGTCCGCAGCAGTTCAAAACCTTATAACGGACGAGGGGAGCGACTGACACCGGTTCGCAACCTGCCCAGATCATGCCCGCAGTCCTGCTGTACCTCAACAAGCGCATCGTACGCGTCCCCGCGCAGGGTACAGTCGTCATTGATGCCGGCCGGTGCGGCAGAAAGCTTTGCCTCCCGCCTTTGCACTTCCGCTGACGCTTGCTCCCTCATTATTCGCTTCAGCGTCTTCAAGCAAGTGATTCTCAAGCGCGATTGGAACGCCGCCAAGCCGTCCCATATAAAGCAGTCGACCGGATCGCTTTCGACTGGCGTCACCTATGACGACGACTTTGTCGACGAGCTCAAGCGGACGATTAAGGCTTGCAAGCTCTTCCTCTTCCTGCCAATCACTAATCTGGCTGATGGCGGCCTCAGCTCCGTCATCACCAGTATGGCTGCCCAAATGACAACGAAGTAAGTGGGTGACGGCGATCTGGCCGTTAGCTGCGCGCAAACGGCTGATCAATGCCCTCGCCTCTCTTAGCGGCGCTCCTAACGACCTCCTCGGCAACTTCAATGCCTTGACCATCATCTGTGTGTTCCTCTTTCTAGAACTTGTCAACCGGCAGCCCGCTGACATGACGGCGCCCAACAGTCTGCATCCCTATCTTCAACTACGGTCTCTACCCCTTGTTGAGGAAGAAGGGCATCAACTTTTCGCCCGTTCGCCGGGTAGCGGCTGGCCTTCTGCTCGCCACCCTGACGATGGTCATCGGCGCCATCCTTCAGTGGCAGGTTTACTCTCAATCGCCCTGCGGGTACTTCGCCACAAAGTGCACCGAGGTCACCAAAATACCGGTCTGGGTCCAGATCCCGATGTTCTCGCTTCCCGCTCTCATGGAAATTTTCGTCAACGGTCCGTCGAGTGGCTAAGCTTTGCCTTCCCATGAATTAGGGCCAAAGCTGATCTGCGCTCGTCTCAACCGCGAACCGAAGTGACGGTCTATGAGCAAGCTATCACGCGCTCCCCGCAGCGTATGAAGGGTCTCGTGTATGCCGTCATGCTGTGCGTAGCCTTAAGCCTGCTCGAGTCGGTCTCGCACGGCTCTCTGCTCACGCCAATCGCTCTCCCTCTCCCCGCCTGCCCCTCCCTTGCGCAGTTTCATGACGGCCCTCTCGAGCGCCCTCGTCCTCATCATCACTCCCGCTCTCAAGGATCCCAACCTCATTTGGCCTTTTGTCGGCATCGGCGGCGCCTGCTTTGTCAGCATGTTCTGCGTCCTCTACGTGCGTTCAACTTCTCTCACGCACCCCGGCCGCGATTGATCTGCCCGCTGACTCCGCCCTCCTCCGCAAATCTGCCAGTTCTTCGGCGACATGGACAAGAATGAGGGTGTTGAGGTCGCGATCGGCACCGACCGCAAGATCGAGGGCCTCGAGGGCCCGAGTATCACTTCCGAGAAGGCGCCTAAGGTCTGAAGGAGGGTGACCGTTTGGGTCTGCTTGTGTGTATCTATCCGGATTGGTTTGGTCCTCAAAGCGCAGAAGATGCAAAGCTGCCGTGGCAGAGACGGCGCAAGGAGCATTCGTACGAGTACACACAAATCTCGACAGACGCCCTTCCCACCGTCGATAAAGGGGAAGCGGTCATCTCCAGTTTTCAGTAAGGCTTGAAGTGACTCTGTCCGCGCGTGTTGCTCCGAGCGGGTCCTGGCCCCTGGGGCCCTCCTCCGGGCGCACCGCCGCAGCCGCCGGAAGCTGTGTTTGGCGAGCGCGAGCCCGTCTGACGCATGGGCGTCGCGGATATGCTGGTGTTTGTCGACGGGCTGTTGTTCCCTCCTCCGCCAGCCACTGAGGACAAGCCGTTGGCGTTGGTGGGCATCATGCCGATGCCGCTGCCGCCGGCCATTTGCGGATTGGACATCATGAAGGGCATGCCGCTGTTTGTGTTGGAAGCGCAAGCGACCGAAGAACGGGGGTGATTCGGTCAGATCATTTCGGGCGTGGAAGGGGGGTGATGCAGGCGGCTCGATAGGAGCCGTCAAAGATTGACCACGTACCCCATGCCCATCATACCACCCATCATGCCCGGCATGCCGGCCCCCATTCCCATCGGCGGGCGCATCATGCCGCCCATGCCCATCATGCCCATCGGCATGCCGCCCATCGGCGAACGAAGGCCGTTCATGCCGCCGTTCATCATCGGATTGAAGCCGTTGGGCATCATGAACTGCGGGCTGGAGAGGTGGAGATGCGAGGGCGATGAAGAGAAGTGCGGAGGGGGATAGATGGAGACATAAAGCGCGTGAGCCGACAAGTTTAATTCAGAGATTGAGAAAGCTGGAAGGCGAGACAACGGACTTCATCATTGGAGGTTGACCAGGGCGACCCATGGCCATGCCGGGCATGCCAGCGCTGGCGGACGCAAGAAGAGAGGTACCATGCCGTTAAAGCGGGAGGGGTGAGCTTCGGCAGACAGCCCTCGAAAGGCGAGCGAGATCTGGGACAGCAGAAATCAGAAGAAGGCGCACCTCATCATCCGAAAGTAGGCCGCCATCTGTTGCGGGTCGACCGGGCCGCTGCCGGCTGATCCTCCTCCGACGCCGCTGCCCGGCATACCCCCCATACCGGGCATCATCATGCCTCCTCCACCGCCCATCGGGAAGCCGCCGGCGCCCATACCGCCCATTCCACCGCCCATGCCCATGGCCATACCACCGCCGCCGCCGCCGTTCATCCCGCCGACGGCAGCAAGACCACCGGCCGCATAAGGCTTCGGAACATACGTCCCTGGCGGGACGGCCTGCGATCCAACACCGCCACGTCCACCGCCGCCGCCGCCGTCGCGCCGGTCGTGAATGGGTCCGGTTGGACCGCTGCCGCCGGCGCCTCCCCGGGGCTGGGCCTTCTTGACCTCGACCTGAAGGGAAGGAAGGATGAGACGGGCAGGAAGGGAGAGAGGGGAGGGGGGAGAGGAATCAGCCGGAGTCAAGGCAGGAAAGAGGCCAAGCAAGTAATGCGGGGAAAAGAAGGAAGGCGAAGGATCAGAGAGGAGGGGAGCGAGGAGACAGTGTGCGAACCTGCTTGCCCTCGATCTCCATCATGCCGAGCGCGAGACACCGTTCGCACGCCTCCTCGCTCCCAAACGTCACGAACCCAAATCCTTTTGAGCGAGCCGACTCGCGGTCGAGCATGACCTGGGCGTCGAGCACCTGACCAAACTGCGAAAAGAAGGCCCGAAGCGTCTCGATTGTCGTCGATGGGGCGAGACCGCCGACGAAGATCTTGGAAGCGCGGCGGTGCTCGTCGTGCGGGATTGCGCGCTTGGGATCGATCTGGAGTGTGAGTGGGTGTACGACGGGGTCGTGAAGACATTGGGAGTGACAAGCGAACAAGCGAGGACGTAATTGAATCGAGAGGAGAGACAGAACGCGAAAGGGATCAGAAATCGGTTCGATCGATTGAAGCACTCTGGCCAGATGGCCGAGGAGAGCTGCCAGTAAAGGAGACGTACCGGCTTGCCATCAAGCGTGTGCAGTTGACCGAGCACTCGATCAACCGAGCTCGGCTCGACAAATGTCAGGAAGGCAAAGCCGCGCGAGCGACCGGTTCCATCGCGCATGATGGTTGCGGCGTCAATCGGGCCAAAGCGGGAGAAGTAGGCTCGGAGCTTATCTATGTTTGTCGAAGAGTGAGTTTTGGAGTGGGAGATGCGAGAGAGCGGAGGAGGAGGAGGAGGGAAGAGCAACAGCGAGGCGAGGCGAGAAAAAAAAAGGGTAGAGGGGGCAAAGGGGGAGTGAGGGGAAAGGCGTGGAGGGGCAAAAAAAGTTCAAGAACGATGAGTTGGGTCAGTGAGCCCGATCGGTTGGCGCGCCATCTCAACAGATGAGAGTGCGCGTAACGAGGAGAGTGTGTGAGAAAGGGATGGAGTTGGAGGGAAGGTGGAAAGGGAGAGGATTAGGGGGAGGGTGGGAGGGATGGAAGGGGTTCGAACCGTCAGTCGTCTCCCAGTTGAGGCCGCCGACAAACATCTTGCTGTTGAGGTGCAGAGAAGGACACCATGTTGACAAAATCAAGCAAGATGCGGAAATGGGAAGATCGACGTCAAGAAGGGTATTTCGGGCCCCGTTGTTCCGATGTTGCGTTGTTTGAGACACGGTGTCAAGGGGGCAGAGCATTCGTATGCAGCACGGAAAGCAGATAACCGGTCAAGATGCGAGGAGGCGCGAAGGTACCGTAGGACGTAAGAGAAAGACAAAGCAGGGTAAGAAAGCATTAGGTGAGGATGGATAAGGGAGGGGGGCGGATCAGCCGTCTGAGCTGCCTAAGGGTTGGAATACGGAAGAGGCCCTGAGGAGAATAGAGGAAAAGTGAAACAAGCGTGGGTGGGGAAGATCGGTTTTTTGAAACCTACTACGACCTCCTCTTCGCGCTTCAAAAATGTCGAGCTCGGTGAAGTGCGCTACGACTGAAGAAAGGAAGGGAAGAATTTCTGCTTGGACTGGGATGTGTCTCTCGTCTGCGGCCCTGCAGTCTACGAGATTCACGCCTAGAGAGCGGTGCGGACGAGAGAAAAAGAGAAGGAGAAATGAGAGAGAGGGAGAAGATAGGAGAAAGATGATTGAGAAGGAATCGGCTGGCGAAAGAGCTTATGAAGGGACTTAGGGTTCGAGAGAGGAAGGTGTAACGCGAGCAGGAAGCCGGCAGGTCAAGCCCCTTAACCCCTCCTCTTCTCCATCTCTGAGTCACCCATACAGGAGATGTCGGTCTCGAGCTATGCGCGCGAACGACGGTCGGGGAATGAGAAGAAGGGGAAGGGAGAAGGAGAAGATGGGTTGAGGAGAGGAAAGATGTTGAACGGGAAACTGACCCTTCGCCCTCCATATCGCTGGGCCGGACGCCCTCCCCTCGCGCCGTCGTCATCGTCGTCGTCGACGGCGCGGAAGCCGAGCCAAGACCGGCACCGGCGATGAAACCTGCCGACGTCGAGGTGTCACCTCCCCCGCCTCCTCCACCGACCAGGTTGGGGTCGACGGCTTCGTCGTTCGACGATGCGGAGTCGGTCGGTCGGCGGGCGATCCGAGGGATGGGAGGGAGCGAGGGATGTCCCTTAAGCGTTGTCGTCGTCATCGTGCTGCTCAGAGAAGCAGCGGCAGGTTGGCCTGAGGGGGATGCCGAGGAGGAGGTTGGATCGCGTGACGAGCCGGCAGCAGGCTCCGGGAACGTGTCGAGCGAAGCGTCAATCTCGTCCTCTCCATCTAATCTCATGTTGCAGGACGCCTCGAGTCAGCTCTGTGCATTACACTTTCTCAGAGACATTGTCGTCCGCGAACTTCAGAGGAGTAAGGGGTCGAGAGAAAGGACGGACAGAGGGCTTCGTCGTTGACATCGTCGGGCCCGTACAGGTCGAGGTGGTCTGGGTCCGCGCGACCACGGAGCAAGATCAGTCCCAGTCGGGCTCACACTGGCGGTAACTCCTTTTTTTGGGGCTCGCAAAAGACGGACCTTGATCCTGATCGGCCATCGTTAATCGCTGAGTGTGGTCTGGAGGAAGGAAGGCCGCCGGCCAGGTCAAGCCGCCGCCGCCGCCTCTTCGCGCTCGCCCGCGCAGCGCGACCCTTCAACCGCGACCTCGACGCCCGTCAGCCGCCCGCCCTGAGCTCCCATGGTTCGTCCGCCCGGCCTGTCGCTCTTTGCAGGGATGTACTGACTTGTCTCCTTGCTCTCCACAGGGCGTACCCGGTCTCTGGGAGCGACTCGAGCAATGCAGCTCGGGCGAGTGCTCGCTTGCCGATATGGCTTGGTCGACCTACCGACCGCACAAGCGGCCGGCCAACAGCCTGCTTAAGGTTGGCATCGACGCCAGGTACGGACGCAACTCAGTGCGCCATCCCCAGTTCACGTCTGGAACAGGTCGGCTAATGTTTGGCATGCTCATCTGAATGGATGGAGGACTCCTTGCTACACAGCATCTGGCTCGTGAGCGCCTCCCCGTCTCCCCGCAGCACAACCGCCTCTCCGGCCGCCGTTGACTAACTTCTCACCTCCCCATCTTCAAAGGTCCAAGCAGCGACCGTCGCTCTGCCTCAACCCCACCACTCCCTCCTCATCCTCCTCCACAAGCTTACCAAGCTCCTACCCCTCCCGCTCCGGCTTCTCTTCGTCTTCGACGGGCCCGGTCGGCCAGCGTTCAAGCGCGGCAAGAGGCGAGTCGGGAAGGGGAGGGCGATCGGCGAGGAGCGAAGATTCAGGGAGATGATCGAAGCTTTGGGTTTCGAGGCCTGGACAGTACGTATATAGCGCTCGCATCCACCCTCCTTGCTCCCACTTTCTTTCCCTCGATCGCAGTACTACAAGGTCCGCCCGAGCGCACGCCACTGACGCCGAGCCACCTCCTCCTCCCGACGCAGGCTCCAGGCGAAGCCGAAGCTGAGCTCGGTCACCTCTCATCAATCAATGCAATCGACCTCGTCATATCGGAGGACGTCGACAGCCTATTGTTCAAGACACGCCGCTTGCTCTTGAGGACGTGCGTCCTGACACTCCAGCCCTCCCACCCTCCCGTTGTAGATCCAGAAAGATCCCACCCAACTCCTGATGATACAACTGCTCTGTCCGGAGCGCGTTGACTCCGCGGGCTCTCGCGATCCGAGCTGACATTCCCAACCCATTCCCCTCGCTTCCCCAACCCCCCTCTCCCATAATCCTCTGACCTCCCCTTCTCACGATGCGAACCATCATCGCCCTGTCTAATCCCTTCTCATCGACTGTGACACAACCCACATGAACAACAACACGTGCATTGGGGCGCCGAACGACGGCGAACCGACACGATCTTCAGGAAGGACGAGGCGACCAAGGCCGACCCGCTGCGCTTTAAGATCGTCTACCGCGAACGGCTCGAGGAGACCCTCGGGGTCGATGAGAGGGCGCTCATCCTCGTTGCCTTGTTATCAGGCGGCGACTATGACGAGGTGAGTCTTCAAGTCCTTTGTCATAGGGCAAGCAATGGAAAGGAAAGGGTGGAAGGAAGGGGGGGGGGGGGGCAGGGGGAGAGATCAGATCTTGAATGGCTGACTCGCGGCTCTCCGTCTCTCTTGTTCTTTCGCCTTCGCTCTCTTTTACGCCCTACCCTCCCGTGCGCTCCCGGGTCCTTCAGACTGGTCTGATGCGCTGTGGGCCGATCGTGTCGTTTGCGCTCGCCCGAGCCGGCTTTGGGGCCGAGCTCGTTGACGCCTACAGATCGCTCGACCGCATCACGTTTGTCGCCGACTTCCTGCCTGACTTTCGGGCCAAGTTGGCCGGGACACTCCGAGAGAACCCGGACAACCTCCTCGGGCGGCGATTCGGCAAGCTAGCTGATGAGCTCGAAGGGAGCTCGGCGTTTCCCTCGCTTGAAGCGCTTGACTACTACGTCCATCCTCTCACGTCATCCTCTTCTACCTCCACTGGCGGTCATTGGCCCGGCTTTCAGTCGCTCAGCGCGCTAAGCAGTCGGCCCGACCTAGGCCAGCTTGCCCGCTTGCTTGAGCGCTGGATGGAGTGGGACGCTCAGGAGGTGCTCGACAAGCTTCGGCGGACCGTTTGGGAGGGCGCGAGCAGGAGGGCCTTAATGGAGGAGCTTGTTCGGCCGGGCGCCTGGGAGGACCGCAGGCTCAGAGTCCTCCATCCGGCTACTATGCCGGCTGAGCTACTCGCTCCTGCTGTCGTCGTTGTGGGTAGGACGAAGACGACTCATTTGACTCTGACGTCGCCGTCGTCGTCTCAAGCCGTCAGCGATGGCCCATCGACCGTCAATGGGCGGATGACAGCCTTCTTCAGCGCCTCCAAAGGACCCTCAGCCACAAGGATGGTTGTCGGCTCCTCCTCATCCTCTGATTCAAAGAAGCTTTCGGTGACTCCAGCCGTCGGCGACAAGTCTGCACCAGACCTCCCCAGGCCAGCCAACGTTGTTGTCGATATGATCGCCGCTGCCGCCGCTGGCACTGCGCCCTTCGCATCTTCTCTATCCGAGCCAGACTCCCACCCGCTCGTCACCTCCATCACCCGCTACCGCCGGTCAGGCGCGGACGCTAAAACCGATTATCGACTCGTCTTCGACCCTTGGCTATTTGTCGCCGAGGTCCGGGCAGCCGGGCTCAGAGAGGTCACTGTCAGTGGTAAGACGGCGACAGGCGCTCGGTCCGACGCCGGTCTCGATGAGGACGACGATGACAAGACCGAGGAGGACGAGGAAGACGAAGATGAGGCGACATCTGATTCGCACGCGTCCAGCTCGCAAACGACGTCAAGCTCCCAGCAGCAGCGGCCGGCCAAAAAAAAGAAGAAGCCAACGAGTCAAGGTCCGCTCGATCCAGTCCTCTTTTGGACGCCGTTCAAGCTCGTAAAGTATACCCACCCGACGCTCTGCGCCGCTTTTGAGCGCCTCGTTGAGGAAAGGCTCGTGCGTGAGGCCGAGAAGACTCAGCGCAAGGCAGAACGGGCGAATGGCGTCGTCCGGTCGAGGGTATTGCCGAAAGGGAAACCAGCAGCAGCGGCGGTCGGCGCGGACAAATGCAAAGGGAAGGAGAAGGAGGTTGATCAGGGTTTCGGGCTCGACTATGACGACGACGACGATCATGGCAACCCGTACGCGGCTAAGGTCGCCGCAAATCTCGCGGGTCGATCGCGCTCAGCCGTCGGACCAGCCGTTGGTCAATCGATCGCTGCGGGCTCGGTGCTCTCTTCGGCGTCCGAAGACGACTTGTCCGACCTCCTTCCGCGGGAGGCAGTGGCGGCGACGGTCGCTCGACCACGATCGAGGCCAATGAAGCGGCCGCCGGCTTACGTCGAGCTATCCGATCCTTCCGACTCGGACGAGAGTGACTTGCTCTGGCCTAGCGCTAATAGAGACGCGTCGCTCACGCCACGACAGACGGCGACAGCAGGTCCCACCCGTCTCCGCGCAGCAGACGAGCCGACGACGGCCCCGACGGCGACCTTCAAACGCCCCACTCGGCGAAGGGCCGTCTCGGACTCGCCGGTCGGGTCAGCCGTTGCCGCCGGCGATCGAGTGGCCAGCGATAGTACAAGCGCGAGCAGCGCCAACCCTTCGCCGAAGAAGAAGGCGTCCCCACCTAGTCGACGCCCACCACTGTCGCCTGCGCCACCCGCGCAGCGCAAGCAGAAGGCTGTCTTGTGGGATGGCAGCAGTGAGGATGATGACGACGTCGACTTTCCGGCCGATCCTTTGGCCGACTACAAACTTCGCCAGCACCAGAAGCGTCAGGCAGATTCGTCCGCCCCGTGCAGGCCACCGAGGGCCAATGCGACAGAGCGGCCGGTTGCCAGCTCTCAGGCGGCCGAAGCGGCCGCTGTGGCCACCACCGCTATGCTTCCCTCCTGCTTCTCGTCGGCTAAGCCGCGTTCGAAAGGGAGTGCAGCCGCAAATCCGGCTGTCGACATCATCGAGCTTGATGCGAGTCCTCCCTCATCGAACCTCCGCCGGCGCTCGATCGACCTGAGCGCAACGCCGACAGTAAAGGCTGCCGCGCGGCCGCTCAAGCCGCGCGTTCCGACGGTGTTGTCAACCTCTTCAGCTGACTTGACCCGCAAGGGCAGCAACCCGTGGTCGAAAGCTCAACGGACGCCGACTGGTTCAGTGCCTCCATCGTCAAGCGCGGGCGAGTATGAAGTGATCGATTTGACGGAAGACTAGGACCCTTTTGAACCGCCTCGCTCCCTCCTTCTTTGTAGACTTGGCATGTCATCAATTGCATCATCTGGCACTGATGCTGGCCTTTGCCTTCGCGAGTGGGCTACGCGTCGCTAGAAAGGCTCCTCGCCGTTACAACGCAGGGGATGAGCGCTCGCCTCCTACTCGTCCTGTTGCCTGACGAGTCACACTGACCATGTCGTTGATTGGCCTTCTGGCCTCCTGTATCGTTGCGCAGCGTCACACGAGTCTTGGGGCACAGGCGCCGTTCAAATTGCGCGGATTGATGGCCAATTGCGGCCATCAGGAGCAGCATGAAAGGGTCGTCATATCTA
This sequence comes from Cystofilobasidium macerans, assembly GCA_014825765.1. NCBI lineage: Eukaryota > Fungi > Basidiomycota > Tremellomycetes > Cystofilobasidiales > Cystofilobasidiaceae > Cystofilobasidium > Cystofilobasidium macerans. The sequence continues at coordinate 46,996 of MVAP01000099.1, read as the reverse complement.
TTGTGTCTCCCACCTTCTGGTCTCTACAAGCTGTAGTCCTCGGTCGTGTTGCCTAGGAAGGTCCACTGGATATCGACACCGAGGTCGGCCTTTCCATCCGTTCCGCGCTTGATGGCGCCCTCGGTCGTCTGAACCGCATAGTCCTTGAGACCGAGCGTGAGCTTGATCGCTGGCGAGTCGGGTTCGTAATGCTCGAGCGCGGGCGGAGGGCTCGATGCTGTACTCGAGGAAGAAGAGCGGATGAGGCTCAAGACGTTGGCGCCGGCAATGCCTGCCTGGTTCCACGCGGCTGCCACCAAGAGGGAATGCGCGAGCAAATGGCGAATCAACGCTTGGACGTGTTCGACCTTTTTCGAGAGAGAGCGAGCCCAGACGAGACGCACTGTACCCCGCCATGATTGCCTCGGTCTCGCAGCAGTCGCCGACGGCGAAGAACCGACCCTCCTCGATTGGTTCGCTGAGGTCGGGCCCACTCGCAATTTGCGTGGTCGGAAGGACGTGGATGCGTTTGGTCGAGGGATTGATCGAGGTCGGGAACGAAGGGATCAGGTGCTGCGAGAGCGGAATCTGACCTGTGCAGGTGAGCTGAGAGACGCCGCCAGGAAGTGTCAGCCTCCTGCGCTGCTCGTCAGAGGAAGAAGAGGTGGGAGGCCTGACGATGAGGTCACAAGGTATGAGCCGACCAGTCACCGTGCAGACGACCTTGGCGTGGGTAGACAGCTCCCCGCCGTAACCTTGCGGAGGAAGAACGGCCCGTTCGCCGAGGACGACTTCAATCTTGAGCGCGGTCAAACGCTCAATGGCTGCATAGAACCAGATGGAGAGTCAGCATCCCGGCAGGTTTGAGGCAAGAGGACAGATGAATGCAAGGGCGAGAGACGAACCAGCGTCGTGAAGGTCCTTGCTGAAGGCCGGAAGGAGCTGAAGGCGTGAGTGAAGTACGGTCACCTGACGGTCGGGGAAGACTTCCTTGATGTCGGTCGCCATCTGGATCCCGAGCTAAGATACGAAGGGACGGTTGATACATCAGGTCGTGTGGAGGGCTGGTACGTATCGAGCCTTCGAAGACACACCGCTCCGCCACCTATGATGCAAACTCGTCCGTCGGGTCCAACCTGCTCAACCCTCTGCCGGACACGCCTGAGTCGTTCGACACCCTCGACCTTGGAGCACGTTGCGCTCTGTGAGAGGTCGATCGGCGGTGGGAGGGATCCTCCGAGCGCGTAGACGCAGAACTTGAACGGCAGCGAGATGGGTGTTGGAGAGGAAGCGAGGAGGAGAGAGGCGTGAGTGGGCGAGAGTCCGACGAGGGTTGATTGGAGAAAAATGTGGGGCCGCTTGAGGAGATGGGCCATCGGAATGACTGCGGGCGCGCGCGGAGAAAGAGAGCAAGGTCGCGTCAGGGCTGACCAAGATGGGTGTCGAGGAGGAAAGTCCGGTGAAACGGAAAAGGACTGACAGGCTCGTTCAGTCAGGTCGGTTAAGACCGTGACTCGAGGAAATAGATAGAGGTCTACGTGCGCAAGGACAAGGTTGCCAACGAGCCCATGCAGACGGGGCGGGAGTTTCGAGTCAGCTTGACTGCTCGGGATCGCACCTCCCGTAAGAAGAGCCCGACGTACGGTTGAAATGACTATTTCGCTCCACCAAGACGACGTGCCAGCCTTCCTTGATCTCTTCTGGCGTGAGCTCGTCAGCCACCATCCGAGCGGCTCGGAGGCCGCCGTACGATCCGCCGAGGACGAGGATCGTTCGCGCGCCCGAAGCGAGGTCAAGCTGAGCCGACGGGGCGGCTGAGTCGAGGTCGAGAGAGGCGAAAGTCGATGGGAGATCGACATCGTTGCTGTTGGAAGGTGATGATGGGAGTGGACGGGCGACCATGGCGGGCGGCGAGGGCGACGGGCGGCAAGGGTGGCAGCTTGACGCGGTTTGAAGGGTATCTGATACAGAACAGCAGAGCTGAATGAGGCTAGAGCTACACTCAAAGCAAAGGAAGCGCCAGCGTTTGATTAGCCGATCCGGCCTGAACTTGCGCGGGGTACAGAACTGGACGAACAGATCTCTCTGGACAGATAGGAGAAGCGGCGGGACGGTGTTTGCTGGCGAGGATATCGGGCGAGGAATGATGGATGAAGGGCGGAGGGTGAGCTCGTGCGGGGGGGATCGAACGAGCCCGGCTGAAAAGTGCTGCGCGGGCTCGGCATTGCACGCGTGCAAGGAGAAGAAGCGCCGACGACGCCGGCCGCTCCGGGAGTCGTCCGGACGAAGGTTCGGCTCCGAAAGGCAGCAAGAGTGGTCCAGTCGTACGGGCTGACCCACGAACAATACTCATCACTGGCGAGCAACTCACATGGATTCTCCGCGAAGCCAAGCTGAGATGGGGACGTCTCATTACTGGCCCGGGTGTTGGGTCCGGCCGCACGGCAGCTTCGTCTTGCCTCCGACAAAAGCGCCCAGGCCATCGCTCTGATACCAAAAGAAAGGTGGACTACCGACGATGTCCCATTTTGCTCAATCTCCGCTCGGACAAGAGCCGCAAGCTTCTGATAGACTCCTGTCGCCGAGACGGGGGCCGAGTCCTGGTCTGTTGAGTGACCCTGTCTAGAACAAGACGAGCCTGCACTGATGCATCATGACGCGCGTGGGCGCTGCTCGATCGCCCGCCGGCCTTCGCCTTCCCCTCGCTCCCCTCGTCCTTCCGTCCCGCAAAGAACCACTCAAGCAACGGCAGATGGCCGACGACAGCCGCAGCAGCTGAGAAGACCCTGTATCGACCGGAGAACCCGAGCACCGACCGAGAGCTGTGAGTTTTCCATGGCTCGTCAAAGATCGCGATACACCTGAGGCTGGTTTACGCCCGAGCGATGACGACGTCGGCTGACACACTGCGAGACGGCGCCCTCCGCCGACCGAAGCAGCAGCACCAGCAGCAGCCCATCCCTCATCGTCAGCGCAACCCTTCCGATCAGCCAGCTCGTAGTCTCATGGCCAAGAAGAAGACGTCTCCGGCGACGACAGCCGTCGCCGGGCTCCCGACCGGCAGTGGGCATTCTGCCCAGTCGCCCCCTTCTCCCTCTTCCTCGACCGCCTCGCATCCACCCTCAGGCACCACTGCCGTTGAGTCGAGCGATCCCAAAAAGGTCGCCCGACGCGAGCGCAATCGTCTGGCGGCATCGGCGTTCCGAAATCGCAAGAAAGAGCGGCTCGAAGGCCTTGAAGGCCGGCTGGCGGGCCTTCAGGAGGAAAACAGCGGCCTGAAGGGCGAGGTTGCGCGGTTGATGGACGTCCTCGGCCAGCTCAGCCAGCAAGCAAGGGACAGGGGTCTCGACGTCGGTCCGATTGCGACATTTGTTCCTCCTCCTCCGCCTCCGCCACTCTCACCGGCATCAGCCTCGTCATCGACGGTTGTCAGAGCCTACCCTCCGCCACCACAACCACAACCACAACCACCTCTTCAGCAGCAGCAGCCACCATTGCAGCCCTCGTACGGCGGATATCCGCATCCTCCACCGCCACCGCCGCCATCATATCAGCCATACCCTGCCCATGGCGCCGGCAGCTACTCCCAGCCCGTTTCCTATACCCAACAGGCCGCGGGGCCGATCGCCAGCGGGTCGTATTTTCCTCAGCAGCCGGCCTCCCCTAATGGCCGCATGGAGCCGCCGCCTCCGCCGTTGGAGGCTCATATGTCGTATGTTCCCGGTACTGGCCAGGAGCCGCATCACGCCGATTCATACTTTCCGACATTCCATCCTGCTCCGCCGCCAGAAAGTCGACGGTCGGTCTCGCCACCGCCGAAAATTGGGAAACGGAAAGCAACGGACGAGCCGACGTCGCCTGGTGGCTCCAAGGCGGATATGTCGGCTCTGAGGGGCGGAGGAGGGCAAGTCGCGGCGGCCAATCATGCGAGCAAGCGTCGATCGAACCGGACGGTCTCGTCTGGCCTAGCCACGGCAAGCCCAACGCTTCCTTCGTCAACTGAATCAAGTCCGGCTACTCTTCCCTCAGGAATGGATTCTTCCTCCAGCACTGGCCCTCAACAGGCGGGAGGCTCGAGGCCCCCACTGCCTGGCCCGTCATCATCTTCAGGTGTCAAGGAGGAGCCGACGGACGACACGGTTCGCTCGCTGAGCCCAGATACGCCGACAGCTCGGTCAGTTGTGGCGCCTGGGCAGGTCGGCGTGAAGCCAGGGACCGTCGGTGGCGCCCTGGCGGCTCAGCCGATCCATGTGCGGCGGGCGACGCAAGAGGGCGGGCCTGGACAGAGGAATCCGGTTACGGGCCAAGTGCGTCAGCCGGTCATCATCTCTAAATCAAAGGCCATACTGATTTTGCCCTCCCGCTCCCTCAGTCAACGGCAACGACTCTCCCGCCTTTGCCATCCTTTCCGCCGCCTTCGACTCGATCGACAGGCGCGCCCTACACGCCCTCTTTCCCGCTTCCGACCTCCCTTTTCTCCCCTTCGTCCGCCGCCTCCGGGGGCGCCTCTTCACTCTCACGCGGCTACCCAGTCCGACCGCCACCGCTCTCGCCCTTCATCGACGCCCACGGCATGCAGAGCCCCTTTGCGATGGGCCTCGGCGGAGCCTTCGCACTCGGTTCGGCAGGCGGCATCGGCGGCCTGAACGTCAGCGACATACGGACCCCGAGTCCAGGAACGAGCGTCGGCGGAGGTGACGGCTTTTTCTGGGGCCGCAACTAGCCCGGGCTCGACCGCTTTCGATTTTTTACATGAGAAAAAAAGGGAGCGGTCGGTGGCGACCGACCCTCCAGCGCCCCTAGATACCCCAGCCCGTATCCTATCCGACTCTGTTCCACCCCGCCCACCGCTAGCTGTAGCTCTCGCAGACCGCTTGACCCCGTTCCCACTGTAGCTCTCACGATCGCTCGCCCTCATGGCCGCCTACCCCAGCCTGTGATTCTTGATGCGCATACTCGCACCAATGTGTCCTTATAGACTCGCGACCGAGGACAGAGAACAGATGGTCGCATTGGGAAGATAAGAAAGCGGCCATGGACAGACGAGTGGACCATCTTGCTCTGAAAGTCACGTTGTCGTTGCACATTAAACGCCATACAATCTGAGGACGGTTGTGGGACTAGCGAGGAAGATACAAGTGAAAAGGGATGGGGTCGGTTGAGCAGTGAGAGATTGCATCTGGGGATCTGGCCTCGACCAGCGAAGACAGGGGGGGCCCGGGATGACCTACCTTAACGCTTCTCAATTCGAACCCACTCGGATGACTCCTTGGGCCTGGTATGGCATAGCGAGAACAAAGGCATCAGTCAATCTGTCCTCAGCACGAATATTGCAAGAGCCTTCGCGACGACGCACCCGGCCTCGCCGACGACGAGCTTGACCGTTTTGACCTCAAAAGGACCAAAGTCGAGCGCAATCTCGCACTCGTCCAGGCCCTCGAAGGATCGGCCTTTGGCAAGCTCGAGCTCGCCCGACGTCGAGTCCTCAAGGATGTTGGCGAGCGTCGCGCTGGCGACAGGGAGGCCCGTCACGCGCAGCTTGGCCCGCGCGCGGCCGCCGTAGGCCTCGTATAGCCTAAGTAGCGCGGCATCAGACATCATTGTCAGTTGGCGAGACGAACACTATTGTTAGAAGGGCTGAGGACGTACCGAACGATAACGTGGCGCTTGCTCTTCTTGCGCTCGGCCAAGTCATCGCCGCCAAAACCGTCGTCCTCGCCACGCTTGACGGTCTCAGCCATGACATTAGGCGCGCCGTCGACAGCAAACGCGCAGTTGTAGACGCTGGCGCCGAGAGCATTCGGCTCGAGCTTCTGAGCGCTAAGCGTCTGATAACGAACTGTGGAAGCCCGCGTTAAATCAAGGTCAACGGTCATGCCCTCTCATATCGAATGTATATCAGAGAGTATTAACCACACGTACGCTGCATGGGGCTGTTGAAGGCCTGGCCGATAGCAGGCAGATCACTGGTGGAACGGCAAGAGCACCGGTGAGCTGGACGTCGCAGATCAGCTTTTGGGGAATGACGCACGATTGGGCGAATGTGCCAACGTGCGGCACGATCGCGAACGAGAACTGGTGAAGACCCTGGTCCTGCTCGGCGTCAGGCGCGGTTGGGCTACGTAGCAGGCTGAGTCGGATCGTCTGTCCCTCAATGCCGTAGCCGTACTTGCAGTCGTTGATGAGCGCAACACCGTAGCCAAACTCGCTTAGATCGGCGAAACGGTGGGCGCAGACCTCGAATTTGGCCTGGTCCCAGGACGTGTTGCGGTGGGTCGGTCTGCCGACCGTACCAAACTGCGTTTCGTACGTCGCGTCCATCGCGTGAATGTCGACCGGCAGCTCGACTATTATGAGACCAGGGTCAGAGGCTGCAGTTTTCGTGGTCAGGAGACGGGGACGCACACTTGAGGAACTCGTGTCGCTGGCGCCAGTCAACTTCGCAGTCGAAGCGGACCATCGATCGGCTCTCCTTGGCGACTGAAGCGCCGACCGCATCGATCGAGATCTGGAAAGGGCCAGCATGGCTTTAGTCAAGATTGAGACGTATGAAGGTTGGCCGATGGACTGACCGTGCAGCTGAAGCGCGTCGAGCCAAGCCGGACCTTGGCCGAGAGCGATGCTCGGAGGGGGCCAACTTCGGCGATACCGACCGACTCGAACTTGAGCTGCGGGAGGGCATTCGTTGTCAAATAATCAGTGCCACAGCCCAGCGAGCGTCAATTTGGCGCAAGAGTGCCCACCTGCCGGCCGGTCTCGAGGTGAAAGATCTCCGTATCCCAAGCATCCCAGTAGTTGGGCGTGTCGCGGAAGATGACGAGCCCGCCGGTTTGGCCCTTAGGGATAAGCTCACGTCCAAGCTTGACGTCGACGAGACTGGCGATGCGGCCGTCGCGCAACGTAAGCTCGATTGTCCCGCTTCTGATCTTAAACTCATCCTTGGCCGTCTGCTCGGCCCGAACGGGTGAGAGGTCGGCAAAGAGGCCGCGGACCTCGCCGACGCCGCTGTCACCTTCGGCGGAGACGAGCATGAAGCCGTCCTTGCCGCTACTGGCGACCTGACTGCAATGCGCCTTCAGCTGACTACGGCCGTTGAGCGGAATACGGACAACCTCGGTCCGAGCGATGCGGAGCGGGTTGAGTGCGAGCAACTTGCCCTTCTGACGAAGGTCAGCTGAGACAAGAGGCGAGCCGAGCGAAAGCGCTTCGTGAGCCTTCTCAGTAAGGTGTGTGCAGCGCTTGACGATCTCAGCATAGAATGCATCAAGCTCATCGTAAGCGAGCCGAATCGCCGAGCCTGCGATCGAGAAGAATTTTGGAGGTCATTAGCTAGAGTCAAGTGACAGGTGGGATGATCGATGACGCACCTGGGAGTGTGTCATGAAATTGGCACAGTAACAGCTGCTCCCAGCACCAGTCAAGATCCTTCTTGGGATAGACGTACGACGCGTCGCCGAGGATCGAGGCCAAAGTTGCAGCGTACTCGAGATCCTTGAGAAGATATTCGCTAAGGTAGATGAAAGGGAGCAGGAGGTTCCGTCAGCGGCGACGGCGAAAACCAAAGGGAAGGGGGAGGGGGAGGGGGAGCGGAGAGGCGACTTACTTCTTGCGGTTGCCCTTCTTGACTGGCGCGTGCGACGTGTACGTACCGCGGTGCAGCTCAAAGTAGAGCTCTCCGTGCCTGAGCAGTTCATGATTGGGATTAGCCGAAACGGTTCGTCGCTCCGAAAGGCTGTAATCACACACCAGGTCGGCAGTTTGGTTCCGTCCCTAGTCCGCTTCTGAAGGCGGGCAAAGAAATCGTCCATCTGGCCGCCCATCGAGATAAGCGGGACGTCGCGATTCTTCTCGCCAAGGCTCCGGAGTCGGCGCATCTGTCGTAGCGCAGGTAAAGCGCAAAAGTGAAATCAGTCTGCCGTTGCTGACCCCGAGCAGGATGTGAGGCTTCACCTTCTCGAGCATAGGTGCAGTCGGTCCGCCTCCACCGTCGCCGTTGCCGAACAGGAACAGGGCGTCGCCAGTGACCTCGAGATTCTTATTGTTCTCGGCGCCCTTCTTGAGCTCGCCAAAATCGGCCTGCGCATTGTAGCTAGAGTAGTGGAGGTTTTAGCGTTTCCGGCTAAGGGGGCAGTGCAGCTGAATGGAGGGGACGTCACGTGTCGACCGGAGTCATGTGCGTAAGGATCTGGGTGCCGTCGAGGCCGGCCCAGTTGAACGACGTGTGCGGGAACTTGTTGATGTTATTCCAAGACAGCTTCTGAGTGAAGAAGTAGTCGCAGCCCGCGGATCGTGCAATCTGCGGCAGCTGTGACGAGTAGCCAAATGTGTCGGGCAGGACAAACGTCTTGCAGCGGGCGCCAAAGCGCGTCTTGAAAAAGCGCTGGCCGTAGAGGAACTGGCGGATGAGCGACTCGCCGCTTGGCAGATTGGTATCCATCTCGACCCAAGTGCCTGCGAAAGGAGCCTCGAAGGGTCAGCAGACATCTGCAGCAAGCCGACTGGCCGCCGAGAACGGACCGCCGATGACGCCAAAGCGGCCCTCGTCGACCTTGGCCTTTACTCGATCAAAGAGGAGCGGGTAAAGGTCTTGCAGCCACTTGTATTGCGCTGCGCTTGTCGCCGAGAAGCGGTGCTCAGGGTAGTGCTCCATCAGGTAGACCTGAGACGACCAAGAGCGGGCGACCTTCTTCTTGGTCGACGCAAACGGCCAGAGCCAGGCAGAATCGATGTGACAGTGGCCGAGCGCAAAGAGACCGGCCTCAGCGTTTGGCTCAGCCTTGGCCTCCCAGTCGCCGAGGATCTCCTTCGCAAGCTCGAGCCCGCGCTGGATTGAGGAGCCGTCGTCGTTGGGAACATAAACGTTGATGATCTCGTTGGCGACGTGCATTGCCCGCTGGCCGAGGGGCGAGTCGGTCGCGCTCTCGGCGATCTGCTTGAGGATTGTGAACGACTGAAGGAGCGCATGGGCTTGTACGTTTGGCGCGACAAGTGCCGCTTTGTTAAGCTTGAAGTAACGGTTTGGCTGGGGCGGGCAGACAGGGAGGGCGAGTTAGCGACCAGGGTGCTTGTCGTGCGGCGGAGGCATGCAAGAAGAAACAGGCGACCAACGTCTGGCGGCTGGATCTCCGCCCCGCCCTGGGGCACGCCGAACATGCCATTACATGAGATCTCGATGAATAGGTGAGTCGTTGAGCCGGGCTTGCGCGCCGCGCCCTCAAGGACGTACTCGACCCGGCGAAGGTTGTCGAAGCCGCCGACCAGTGCATGGATCGGCTCGCCCTCGGGCGTGAAAATGAGACCCTCGCAGTCTGGATCGAACTCGAACTGAACGCGCTCATAGTCCTTCCACGCTTTCGGAACCGTCAGCGAAACCTTGAACCAGTGGTTGGACCACGACGGCCCGAACTCATCGCCGACTTTGGCCGGCTTGTAGTGGGCGCGAGCGGCCTCGGCGAACGTTGGAGAGGTGCCAGCCTTGGGAGACCAGCTCTCGAGCTTGACTGCCTCCTTGGAGCCATCTTCATCAAGGTAGAGCGCCGATGAGAGATTGACCGACGAGTAGTGCCTGCGAGAGCAAGAAGCCGGGCCGTCAGCAGCTCAGCCAAATGCGATGGACGCGGAAGGAGATGGTGGCGACGGCCGGCTGCAGCTGGGCGGGAGTTGACCCGAGGGACCTACCCTCCAGTAAACTGGCCGAAGCGGCCGAGGGTGATGGATGGGATGTGCTTCTGAGCCGACGGTGAGGCCGGAAAGGGGTGCGTCGGATATGGCGGCATGATTGAGGGGTGTGGCTGTCGACGAGCCGGTCGAGCAGGTGACCGGGGAGAGATGCTCGCTTCGACTTAGCCCGTCGGCCGAAGCCGAAGGCTGCCGCGCGCACTGGCTCGTCCGCTTGCCTTCAGCCTTTATTCTCCCTGTCCTGCTCAGTCGAGCGTCATGCTTTAAGCTGATTATCTCACTCGTCGCCCACAGTATCCTGTCGAGCTCACCTTACGCGTCTCACCTGCCGACATCGCGCCGAGAAGGCTCCATCGCCGTAGGTCGCGATTGATCCTAGTCGCTGACGTCCGAGAGATCGACGGTGCCCATGCTGACCGGATCGATGACGTGCGATGCCCGTGTACAAGAGCTCAATCAAGAGAGCCCGCTGATGTGCGGCTAATACAGCGTTTACGTCTGAGGGACCGGCTCGGCGTTGGGTGAGGCGGTCGCGAATATATGCGATCTCGGCCTGGTGGAAGGGCCACAGGTATAGGGCGGGGAGATTGGCGGCAAGCCATGTTCTGCATGATACCGGAAGCGAGTGGCCTGGCTGTAACGAGCTTGAAGTACCTTGACCTCGCAGCAATCGCCAATGTTGGAAATTGAGATGAGCGGTCATTGGTAACGACGGGCTGCCCCTCGCCTGGAGGCAGGTGGGCGATGAGGTGGTCGGCGCTTTTGTCGTCTTTCTCGGAGGAGAGGAAGGGTAGTCATGGAGGATGCGGCTGGTTTGAAAGGGCAGAGAATGCGTCAGCCATCGGTGGAAAAGGTCAATTTGGCAAGGGGGCGGGGTGCAGTCGGTTAGCATATAGGGGCCGCTCGTTCCAGTGGCCGGCTGACGATCCTTGACCATGAGCCATCGCAACTACGAGGTGGTCGGAATATCGCGAATCTATGTTATCACCGGAATGACTTGCGACACGCCTTTGTGAGGTTCTAAGTGGACGGTGACGGTCTTGGCACTGGCCAGGAGCATCATTTGCACGTACGACGGTTCGGCGTTGCTGCCGGCGGTCAATTATCTAGGGGGTTGCGCTACCGCAGCAGATGTGCTTCTCCGTTAGCTTACGGGCTTCAACTGCTCTCGCACAAATGACGATCTTTCTCGGTTTCTCTTGTCGTTCCGGAGTGAAGGGCAGTCCGTGATGTCCCCGTAGCCTTCGGTTCCGCGGCGTCGCCCGTCGGATGTTCACGCGGCTCTCGTGACCCCGTGTTTACATCGGTCACGTCGCCCAGCGAGGGATTTCCGGCCGCGCAGGCGCGCGCTGCGCTTGGCTGGCTGGCCGCCGGCCTCCTCCCCTCGCAGCTCCGCCCGCTTGCTCCTGCCTGCAACTCTAACCCACCCGCCACAAACCTACCTGCACGATGGCAAAGGTCCGTTGTCTCGCCGCTCAGAAGTTGATAAGTAGCTTCTGCTGAGCTAGCATCTCAACGCTGCTTCCCGACCGAGCAGAAGTCGTTCAAGAAGGTACGCCCCAAAACTCCGTTCGCAGTTGGCCGAGTCCGCTCCCGCCGCGCCTATATCTGACCTGACCCGCCCCCTGCGTCCTGTGCCCATAGTTCGCTGGCACGGGTAAGCTTCGGGACGTCATCCAGTCGCGCCGGACGCACCAAAAGCAGCGCAAGCTTGTTGAGGGCCGTGAGAAGCAGAAGGCGGCCAAGAAGGCACACGCTCCGAAGGGCCACGGTGCCCCTGCCGGTGGGTCGGACGATGACGAGGCCGGTGAGGACGACGACGAGGTCGAGACCGAGGGCAAGGGCCGCAAGGGCAAGAAGGTTGCCGGCGTTGAGGATGAGAGCTTCATGGGCGAGGAGCTCGACGACGACGCCGCCGATGGCGAGCAGGCGGACGACGACGACGATGAGGATGCCGCCGAGAACGATACGGACGACGACTTTGCTGAGCTCGACGACATTGAAGGTGCGTTTCACCCGGCGGTAGGCTTCTCATATAATTGCTGCTGACCCCTCTTGTTCTCTCGTCTGGCCCGCCAGAGCTTGAGAAGAACCAGAAGGAGGCGATGGCCAACCTGGCCAAGACGGACCCAGAGTTCTTCAAGTACCTGCAGGAGAACGACAAGGACTTGCTCGAGTTCGGCAACGAGTCGGCCGGTGAGTCATCCGAGGGCGAGTCGGTTCCGGTTAGCAAGAAGGCTGCCGGCAAGAGGGGCAAGAAGGCGCCCTCGCCCGAGGCCGACATGGAGGAGCTCTCGGAGTACGAGGCGCCCGATTCGGACGACGAGTCGGAATCTGAGATGGACCTTGGCGCCAGCAGCTCGCGCAAGGGCAAGGGCCGCGAGGAGCCCGAGGTCGTGACGATGGAATTACTCAAGCAGTGGCAGAAGGGCATGGTCCAGGTTTGTCCTCGCCTTAGCCTGTGCCGCGCTGCGCCATGCGCCGTCTCAGCGCTGACCGATCGCTTTGCCCTTCCGCCCTACAGAAGCGCTCGCTCAAATCGCTGCGGAGGTGTCTGCTTGCATTCCGTGCGGCCGCGTACAACAACAACGAGGCCCAAACATCGAGCGCCAAGGCCCAGACCTTTGCCTACGAAATTGACGACCCCGCCGTCTTCTCCAAGCTGCTTCTGACAACTCTGCACTACACGCCGACCGTTCTCGGCTCGCACGCCCCGTTCACGACCAACGCCAAGACTGGCCGGCCAAAGTTCTCAAAGGCGCCGCCGCCAGCGCTTATGAAGATGGTGCTGTCGTACATGGGCAACCTCATTCACCTCATTGGCACGTTGCCTGACGTCGAGGGCGTAGAGGGCCTCGTCGGAACTTGTGTCCGCGAGAGCGCGCGCATGGTACCGTGGATTATCGGCGGCCGCAAGGTCGTTCGGGCCTATCTTAAGGTTCGCCCTCGGCATCCTGTTAGGAACCCCGCACGAAATGAGCTGACCATGACTCGTCCTTACCCTTCTCAGATGCTACTCGAGAACTGGTCGACTGGGTCCGATTCGGTCCGAATTGCCTGCTTCCTCGCAATCCGCAAGCTTGTCGCCGCCGGTGATGAGGGCGTGCGCGACATGGTTCTCAAGGGCCTGTACCTGACGCTGCTCCGGAGTTGTAAGGCGACGACCGTCCACACGCTGCCAGCCATTAACCTCATGAAGAATTCGGCCTCGGAGGTCTACACGATCGATCAGGCGACCGCCTACGGCCATGCCTTTGGCTACATCCGCCAGCTGGCCGTTCACCTGCGCAATTCGATCAAGACCAAGACCAAGGACGCCTACAAGGCCGTCTACAACTGGCAATTTGTTCACTGCATCGACTTCTGGAGCCTCGTCCTCTCGACCGCCTGCAGTCGCGAGGCCAAGCTTGCGCGCGGCGGCGGCGAGAGTGAGCTCCAGCCGCTCATCTACCCTCTCGTTCAGATTGCGCTCGGCGTCATCCGGTGCGTGTCTCGTCTGACTGTCGGATCCTCTCATCGACGAACGTCTCTGACAGTATCGTTACTCTGTCCGTCAGCCTCATTCCGACGTCGCGCTTCTTCCCGCTCCGATTTCAGGTGATCAGGTCGCTCCTCCGGCTGACGGCCCAGACGCGGACGTACATCCCCCTCGCGCCCTCTCTGCTCGAGCCGCTCTCGTCATCTGAGTTCACGCAGAAGCCCAAGCCATCGTCGCTCACGCCGCTCGACTTCGAGTACGCCATCCGGGCCGGCGCTCAGTACCCGCGGACGCGCGTCTACCAGGAGGGCCTCGGCGAGGAGCTCGCCTTCCTCATGCTAGAGCACCAGGCGCTGCTCTCGACCTCAATCGCCTATCCAGAGCTCTCGCTACCGGTGACGCTTTACCTCCGGAAATTCGTGAAGAAGTGCAAGACTCCGAGGGTTACGTCGGCCTTCAAGCTTGTGATCGAGAAAATGGAGCTTAACTCCAAGTGGGTTGCCGACAAGCGCAAGCAGGTCGAGTTCTCGCCCCGGGATCGGGCCGGCGTCGACGGCTTCCTCGAGGATGTCAGCGTTGAGGCCACTCCGCTCGGCATCTTCTGGAAGCTTCAGAAGAAGGTGCGTTGCGTGTTCAGTCTCTTTGTTGGCGCGCCGCTGACTTACGCGTCCTGCCTCTGTCCGCGCCAGGTCCGCGACAACAAGCGTCGTGAGGTTGAGAAGGCAGCGCGTGAAGAGCGTGGGCCTGAAGAAGACGGTTCGGAAGACGACGAGGGTGAGGGCGCATTCGAGGTTGAGGACGACAAGGACGAGGACGAGCTTGAGCTCGAAGACGACGAGTAGAAGCCCCGGAGATGCCCATGGTCTTCTTGCGGTGTTTGCCCTCCTCTCCTTAGCTGACCCGCATACAAGAGGGGTCTCTTAATATTCAGCAGCAACATAGAAGATGCTCACGGGTGCCGAGCTAACATCATTCTGCAGGCAGCGCACGCCTTTTGCTAGTTGTGCCGACCGGGCGAGGTGGGCACAAGAAGCGGGTCGTCGCTTGTTCGCTCGCTGCCCTTCAACAACCATCATCAACCTCCATTGCTGCTACCCTCAACCTCCGTGCTACCAGCCTCCGTGCCACTAGCCCACCGCTTCTCCTGCGCTCCTCTCTTACCTTACCGGTCGTCAATCATGCCGGTCCTCCGTACTCAGACCATCAAGTTCACGCGCGACTCGCGTGCACGCATGTCGGGCACCGCCTACCTCAAGACCAAGGTTCGTCGCGCTCTACTTCAGCCCTTCTCCCCTACCTCCTCTTCCCGCTGCTTGCGCGGCCAGTGGCACCTGTCATGCTCTGAGCTTAAGCTCATCTTGCGTCCGGCGCCCTAGCCCTTGGACTGCCTGCTGACCTGCGTCTTGTGGCTCGCCCGTCCTTTGTTGATGCGTTACGTGCAGGTTACTTGCCACCGCCTCGCGTCCCGTCACTGGTCGCCAATGGAGGTCGACGAGCCAGACGTTCTGACGGACGGCAACGGCTGCGGCCACGCGCCGATGGAAGTCGACTTCCCCATCTTCTCTCCGGTCGTCTTCTCGGTCGCCCCTGCTTCGTCATGCACCTCGGACAGCCCTTCAAGGTTGCCTCTTTCGACCCGGTCGCCGTCGTTGGGCTTCAGCCCTCGCACGCCGGAGACCCCCACGCCGGCGGGCAGAATCATGCCTGCCTCTGTCAAGGCCCCATCTCTGGGTTTCTCGCCGCGGACCCCGGAGTCGCCCTCGCCCATGCCGGCGACCGGCCGCAGCCGCCGGTGAAGCACTTCGTAGCACGCCGACGCCCCCCTTGCGCCCTATGTGCATCCCGCTCCGTCACGCTCTTAACGACCCCTTTCTCTTGCTTTGCTCGTAACGACCCCTTATACTGCCCCTTGGACACTGGATGGATGCCACTGCTCGGATCTGCTGGCGATTGAGATTAAGAGCGCTTGACCTGCACCTCGACCGGGGCTCGCTCTTCTCACGACAATGCTGGGTTGGACTCGCCGAGTGCTGCGCGCTGCCGGCTTCTTTCGACCATCACCCACTCTACTGTATGACCGCGCCCTCTGCCGACCTGCCAGCCCGCTACGGCTTGACCGGTGAGTGGGGCGGCAACTTTATCGCTGGCGCCGACGAAGCTAGGCGGTTTGACGAGTACCCGAGGTACGTCAGCTCCGCTTGCACGTCGTTTTGGTGCTCACTGGACGAAGCAGTTCCAATTGACACCTTGCCGACCCTGCCGCCTGCCACACTTGCAACTCAGGTCGAAGAGACTGCTGCGGCTTAAGAAGGAGCTACTCGCCCGGCTATCGCATAGGCCGCTCTTCCTGCCGCTCGCGACCCTGCGCCAGACATCGACGGACGTTGGCGACGACCTGGCTGCAGCGCAAGAGTCGCCTGTTCCGGGAGCTTCGCCAACAGCGTCCTCGTGGGCCTCAACTCCGACGCTGTTGAGCTCACGACCGGCGCACTCGGACGGCTCGTCTGTCTTGCGGCCCTTCAATTCTCACCTGCTAGCAACCCTCGGCCAGGCTCGGTTCGACACGGTCGTCATCACACCTCCGCCAGACCTCAGCTGGGCCGAGGTTGCCGCGCTGCCGATCCGGCAACTGACGGCCGACCCGGCATTCGTCTATCTCTGGGTCGGACAGGGCAGCGCCGATGGTCTTGAGAAGGGTCGTGAGGCGCTCTCCCGCTGGGGCTTCCGCCGATGCGAGGAGATTGTCTGGGTCAAAACCAACAAGTCGGCCGTCAGGGGCTCCGGCGTGCGTGTCGAAACCAAGGGGCTGCTACTCGGCATAATCAGGGAGTCCTAACCGCTGTTTCTCCCGGGTCCCAAATTAGGCGGACGGTCCGACTGATTCTGTCTTCACGAACACTAAGGAGCACTGCCTTATGGGCATCCGCGGAACGGTCCGCCGCTCGACTGACGGCCGGCTTGTGCACACCAATGTGTGTGCGCGATTATCGTCTCGACGCCGCTGCGCAGTAGTCGAAACTGGGCTGACTCCAGGCGTTGCTCACTGCTAGATCGACACCGACATCATCGTCTGGGAAAACAACTCAGATGGTTCGTGCGGCTTTCCGGTGACTCCTGCTGGTACTCTTGATTTGTACTCATCCCATTGCTACTCATCCCATCGCGTCACGATCAGAGCCGCACGCGAAGCCACCCGAACTGTATTCTCTCGCCGAGAATTTTTCGACGGGTACCCGCCGGCTTGACCTCTTTGGCCTACCGACTCGACCGCGTGATGGTTGGGTGACTGCTAACTGGGGAACAGCTGCTTCCATGGATCAGGTGGCGTCTTCAGGCAAAGCTTCGGAAGCTAGCACGGTCAGCCGTCTTGAGTCAATTGCTGCTGCTGCCGACTCGTACGCCGCTGTGGAAGCAAAGCCTTCGCCAATCACCGATGGCTTTGAACTCTTTGACAAGGACACGTATGATGCGCTTGTCCGGATCGACGGTCGGTACCTCTACCCAACGACCGAGGGTGCGTCTCGTTCACCGTGCTTTCTGTGGACCGAATGTTGACGCGCGGCGTCCTCCGCAGAGGTCGAGAACCTCCGACCCAAATCACCTGTTCGCAACGGCTCCAGTGGCCCTTCTCGGCCTCAATCGTCTCAGTACAGCAGCGGCGCTGGCACTTCCGCCCCGGGCCATCGGCCGTACATTCCGATTGCGGCCAGCAACGTCCCAGGCTTTGCTTCTCTACCATTACCGCCGCGGCCGGTGGGATTAAGCACCGGCACGCAGGCCCGTTCAGTCAGTCAGCAGCCCCAGCAGCGCTCTCCTTTGCCACCGCCGCCACCGCCGCCAACGCAGCAACAGGGCTTTGCCTTCGGCAACAGTGCTGCCGGTGTTGATGTTTATGCGGCGATGGGTGGCATGCTGCCTTTCCCGGGCGCGTACGGTCTGCCCATGATGTCGCCCCTGGGAGCCTTCTTCCAGCCTTCCGCGTTTGGCATGGGCATGACTACGCCGGCCGGGATGATGAATCAAGTCGGTCCCTTTCTTTTCTCCGCTGCAGCGACCGTCAGCGGACTGACCGTGAGGTCGACTGCAGGCGGGTATGCAAGGCATGTACGCAACAAGCTCGTTTGGCGGCAGCATGCAGCAACAGTTCTATCAGCAGGGCTCCATGCCGAGCATGATTCGTACGTCTTGGCCTTTGCGATGTGGCTTCAGACTCGAAATATTCACCACCCCTAAATGATCGTGCAAGCACCTTCCAGAACCGCAGATGAGTACGACCCCGGTCGCCGTCGTCAGCGCCGATCCAGACGACAGCGACTCAACCTCGAGCTCTGCAACACCGCCGCCGCCTCCTCTGCCCTCGACTTCGGTCCCTTACGCCTACTCATACAACCCGCGTTCGACCGGTTGGGGCGGACCGCGCTGAGAGCTTCGGGTCGCACACTACGAATTACGATGATTGACGTTGCCAGCTTGGTCCTCTCCTGCATCGCTCGCTTGTCGCAAGCTCAGACCGTGCTCATCGAAGCTGGCACCTTGACCGGTTTGGTTTTGCCTGTAAGAGTTCTGGCCGGAACCGCGCCGGTTGGAGTAGTGATCGACGCTTCGGCTCTGCGTTCCTTCCACGCGCCGCGGCCGCGAGGGACCGTCGCGCCGGGCAGGCGGTGCAGAGGCGAAGAGCGAGCAGCAGAAGCCCTTGCTGCTCGTTCAGCAACCAATCCAGCTTTACTTCAATAGTCGCCGCCGCACGACAGACCCCATCTCTAGCTCCTACGGGAGACCCTCTTCTCGCGCTCTCTCCAGGCGACTCCCCTCCCGCCTGACCCCTGACCCCTTGCGGCCTCAGCTTCGCCAGCACCGACCTCGGCACCTCCCTTCCCGCAAGGCCAATCCTCGGTCGGCTCAGGTTCCGGGACCTCACCCTTCGCCTCCCCTTGCCTCGGTCGGAACGTCCATCAGAGTTGCGAGACACGAGCCGGTCATCCTTCTGACGGCGACGTTGCGTCAGCCCGCGGTCCGACAGGCATGGACAGTTGCCTGTCGACGTTCGAGTTTGCAGCGCCATCCGGCGATACGCTTCCTTGGCCGCTTGACAAGTCGGCCCAGCACTCGGTCGGCCCCAAGAATGAGACGCCTGAGCAGTCCGATCCCAGGCCACCAGCAGATCTGCGTCGGCTCGGCAGCGCGCTTGAAGGGCAGACGATCCAGGGCATTAGCACCCACTCGACGGCCTTACTCGGTGACTTCACCGCGTGCGTCAACAGGCTGCCAGCGCTCCTTCCTCTTGGATTATAGGCTGACAAGCTCTGCCCTCTTCTTTGCGTCTCAGCTGGCTGGATCGCTATGCCGCCGGTGAATGGGATCCGATTTCGGATGAGGCGCCTTTCGGCCAGCGCTCGCCGTCAGTGCGGACCGAGTCGAGCGGCGTCTCGCCCTCGGCGAGCAACGGTAGCCGGCCGGTGCAGTCGTGTCCAGTTGGAGCAGGTCCTGGGCTCAAGCGCTGGTTAGCCGACGGCTGGCTTCCGCCGCCTCTGCCGCCAACCGAGGAGGCCCGTCGGCGCGCCCTCTACCGACATGCAATTCTTCCGGATGCTAACCCGGCTTCGGGCGAATTCGACGCAGCCTTTCAACGGATCAGCCGGATGGCTCAGCGGTCGTTTGGCGTCGCTGCTTGTGTGATCCTGCTCGTCGAGAAAGAGCGCCTGCCCGTGCTTGCGTCGGTCGGTTTCGAGGCGACCATTTACGATCGGGAGTCGTCCATCTGCGGGCACACGATCCTCCGCGACAAGCCTCACGTCATGTACGAACCACTTTTGACGGGTTCTTGCTGACTTGCAGACTAGTGCTGATGATAGTTATCTCGTCCTGTGGCCTCTTCTCCTCGCAGACTCGACACCAACGCTGATTTTCGCTTCAACTCCACACACCCTTACGTCCAGGGCGACGATCCCATCCGCTTTTACGCCGGAACGCAACTGCGCGACTCAGATGGCTTTGCGCTCGGCACGCTCTGTTTGATCGACACCAAGCCGCACACGTCCTTTGATCAGGATGAGATTGAGCGGCTGCTGGCCTTTGGCGAGCTCGCGATGAAGGAGGTCGATCTCCGCATGACGCGTTCCCACCTCGCCAGGATCGACCAAACGTCGGCCGCGCTTCGGACACTCACGCGCGACGTCGTCGACGCCGAATTGTCCGACGTCTATGATCGAGCGGCCCGTTCAGTCCGCGACACCCTCGACATCGAGGGCTGCGCGATACTTGACCTGGGTGCCTTTAAAGTTGGCCGCTCACCGGCGTCTGCACCGGCAGGAAGTCCATCAACCGCCTCGTCGTCGTCGGCGCCGGTAGCGCCCCCAAACTACCGCTATGTCTCAACCGAGGTCGTCCTTTCGCCCGCGGCGAGCGCCCGTCCGGGCCACAGCAACTCGCTCGCCGTCCTCGCCATGGCAGAACGCGATCCACCCCTTGCTGTCCATCCCGAGCCATCGGCGCTGGACGGCTTCTTTGCGCTTGGTCCGGCGCTCGATGGAAGGGCAGTCGCTCGCTTTCTCTCGGCTCACCCCGAGGGCAAGATGTTTGGTCCGTCTGAACCGCCGCTATGGACGGGTTACCCTTGTCCGGCCAACGTCGCCTACATCTACCTCGCTCCGATCCTTGCGCCCGACTCGTCGCCCGTCGCACTCGTTGTTGCCTACACGTGTAGCCAAGCACAGGAGTTTCTCGAGCCAGAATGTCAGTTCCTCCAAGCCGTCGGCGGCGTCCTCCTTTCCGCCCTCCTTATGCGTCGCGTCCAGGAGGGTGACAAGGTCAAGGCTCAGTTCATCAGCAACATGAGGTGCGTGTTTTTTCGACCAGTGACCAGCGCCATTAGATCAAGACTTTCATACAATTTTTGGCTCTTGCTCAGTCACGAGCTGCGCACTCCGCTTCACGGTATCCTCGTGCGTAGTTCGGGCAGCCCATATAACACACAGGCTCTTGCTAATCTACCACTTCCTTCTCCGCTTAAAGGCCAGCGCAGAGTACGTCCGACTTGAATTTTGTCCCTTGAATTTTGTCCATCTGCCGCATCCATTTGCCGCAGTCGCTGATGATGCACCTATCTACACAGGCTCCTGAGTGACACCGACCTAACAGCCGCGCAAGCGTCCAACCTTCGGGCGATCCAGGCGTGCTCGTCGTCGCTCTCGTCCACTATCTCTCACGTCTTAGCCTTCGCAAAGACGACTGGCCAGTCACTGCAGGTGCGCAACGACGGCGTGCAAAAGCCAATCGACTCAGCCGAGGTCGAACTTCACGCCTTTGTCGAGGAGGCCGTCGGACAGACCTTTGTCAGCTACCAGTACGGCACACGCGCTCGCCGCTCGACTCATGGTACACTCGACGAGTTCTTTGACCCGGCAACAGCCGCAAGCGGCATCGCCGACACATCCGGACCGCCGCAGGTCATGCTCCAGTGCCTGCTTGACTTTCGAGGCGACCCGGCGGCCGTCCTCGTTGACGCTGTCGCCCTGCGGCGAATCATCATCAACCTGGTCTCGAATGCGTTGAGTTCCACTCTCCATCAGCTCTCGCCGCGAAAGCAACGCTCACACATAGCTGGTTCACGCGCACTCCCTTGTAGGTTCAAGTACACGCCGTCCGGGCATGTCAAGGTTTCGCTCTTGACCGCGCCACGTGATGGCCGGATCGCTGTCGAACTCTCAGTTCTCGACACCGGCAAGGGCATGAGCGAAGACTTCCTTCGCCGCTTCTGCTTCCAACCTTTCGCTCAGGAAGATCCCATCACCCCTGGCACCGGCCTTGGCCTCGCCATCACGTCCAATCTCGTCCGCAGCCTCGGCGGCTCCATTTCGGTCACGTCCGTTCAGGGCCGTGGATCCGAGTTTACCGTCTCGCTTTCGCTCCCAGCGGCAGCGGCGCAGGTCCAGCCTACGCGGCTGCCGCCAGCGTTCGCCGGCCGTCTGGCCGTCGCCCTCATTGGATACTCTCCCACGGACAAAACCCTTCAGACCCAGCGAAAGCTACTCGAGCGCATGCTCAGCGCTTGGAACGTAACACTCCGCGCTGACGGACCTGAGTCGGAGACCGATGTCCTCATCGTCGATGAATCGGCGCCGCGCGACACGCTTCTCGCCTACCCAAACAACCGAGCGCTCTGGGCATCGGCCGACCGGCAGCTCGCGCCGACTGACTCCTTCGTCGATGTGCTCCTGAAGCCCATCGGCCCGGTTCAGCTTGCGGAGGCTATCACTCAGCTGCTTAAAGGGGAGCGCACAGGGGTTGATCGCTCGAGCGGCGCCGCTCGACTTCGTGTCGACGTCGACCCGCTGTCGCCAGCTCCTAGCAATGTCACTCAGTCTCCTATGGATCATGGAGCGATTGATGCTGTGCTTGGCGGTGTTGAGCAGAACTCCACTGCGACTGAAGCTCCTGTTGCTGCATCCGCCGTCTCCAAGCCTCGCATCCTCCACGTCGAGGACAACGGTAAGTCAATGTGGTAAGCTTTGAGATCGGTTGCTTGCGCTAAACCACTTCTATGCCCTTTCATCCAGGAGTTAATCGTGCGATGCTCCAACGACCCGCTTAATCTCGATGAAGAGACTGCTGACCGAACCTCCTTTCCCCTGTCGACCTGTCAGGAAGCGTTCTTCGTGCCTTCTTCAAGAAGAAGGGCATCCCGCTAGACGAAGCCGTCGATGGCGCCAAAGGAGCGGAGATGTTCCAACGGGCGCCCCCGGGTCACTATTCGAGTTTGTCCTCTCATCTAGCTCTCCCTCCGTCAGGGTTGGTCGTTCTAATTGTCGTTTCCCGGCTTTATCACAGTCGTCTTGATGGACCTCTCGATGCCGATCTTGTCTGGCTTCGGCAGCGTCGAACTCATTCGCGCGTTTGAGCAGGAGCGTCAGGCGCAGGACCCGGCCTACCCCCGGGCGCCAATTTTTGCCCTGACGGTAATTTCCGTCCTTGCTTGGCTCTCGCACTGATCGTCGGCTAACCCATACGTTATTCACTCACCAGGGTTCCTCGAGCTCCAAAATGCAGCAGCGCGCTCTCTGCGAGGGCTTCGATCGTTTCATCTCGAAACCCGTGTCACTCAAGGAGCTCTGGTCACTGCTGCAGACACATCAGTACGTCTGACCGGCCGTTTGCTCTCTTGTGCTTGTCTCTCGCGCATGGATTCCCGTCCGTCATCTTTCGCCTCCTGTAATGTGTTGCCCATACGACCACTGTAGCCCGACGACCCTAGCCACATATGTCCGGCCAGATGTTCTTCTAGATGCTTTTCTTTGGACAAGATAGGCGACATGTCAGATTACCCCTTCTCGTGGTCGCTCGACCGCCTCGAGCAGCCGGCTGATAAGCCGGCCTTGGCTTTCGACGACCTCTCGCAAGCCGTCGATCTGTGCACTCAGCGCCTCCTGATTGCGCGCTAGCTTTAGGTTGCTAAGATCGGGCGAAGTGACCGTAGCCGGCCCGACTCCAGGTCGCCCGTGCATCCGGCGACGCGTTGCAGAATGGACCGAGGACGACCGCTGGTCAGGCGATCCCATCGGTAGCGTAGCAAGACCTGTCGATTGGCCTCCAGCAACCGAGGCGTAGCCGTTGGCCGTCGTCGGGAGAAGAGTCGTGTCTATCGAGGTCCGCCCACTGGCTGCGCGACCGGCGTGAATATCGTCCACGCGGTCACTGCTCGACCGACCGTTCAGCGAGTGCCGAGGCGTCGGCGAGTCGGCGGCAGCATAGACTACGTTACCGTCGCCATCGGCGGTCGACACGTTACGTAGATGGTCCCAGACGAGCGAAAAGTTGCGGCCGAGGACGAACGAGGGCAAGGCGATGAGGAGCAGTCCAAAGGCCAGCAGTGGAACGGTGCAAAGGCGACCCAGGGTAGATCTTGGCCTACGCGGGAAGAATGCCTAGTCAACAAATTGGTGACGAGTAGCAAGAGAAGAAGGGGCGCTCACGTGATGTCGCCGTACCCCACCTGGCGGGAAACGGGAACGGATGGTCAGTCGCCAGCAAGAGGCCTTGACCTAGGCGGTGAGAACATACAGTAGATAACGAGACTGCCACAAACCAAGCGGCGGCAGGAATCGACGCAAAATTGGTGGGATCCCCGTCGGCGTCGACAAAGGCCTCGAGGATCGGATCCCATGCGCCGCGCTCAGCAAAGTACAGGAGCGTTGAAAAGATGACGACCACCATAAGAATGAAGTAGCCGAGGGCGATGAGGGCGTCTTGCGAGAGCTTGATGGAGATGCGCATGACCTCGATCGTCCTGGCTTGAAAGATCAGCATCATCCAGCTCGGACCTCAAATGATGCAGGACGAGATGAGAAACGCACAAGATGATTGTATTCGAGTAGCGGAATGCGCGAAAGACGCGAAGAAGGCGGAATGTCCGCAGAATCGAGAAGCGGAAAAGCACAGACTGCAGGTCGCGAAAGTATCAGACCAGGAGGCCGGCAGTGGGTGTCCGCAAGACGCACGGTGTCGGCGTGCAAGAGAAGCTCGATGTAATAGGGCAGGATCGAGAGCAAGTCGGTGATGCCAAAGAAGCTAAAGGCCCAGCTATAGAATTGCGGCCACGAGTCGGAGTGGCCAATAATCTGCGTTCAGGGTATAGCTTCGATCAGCCGCCGCGTAGCTCGAGGGGGGCTGCCTCAGGCGACGAAGACGGACCCGTAGTAAGTACTCGATGGAGAACAGCACTACCACGGCCGTGTCAAGTCCAAATATAACGCGTGTCGACGTCGGATTCATATGCACGCCGGGCAGCGTTGAGAGGATTGTGAGGAAGGCGCTGAGCAAGGATTGCATGTTAGTACGGTCGGATGGGTCCCTCTTCACGAACGTCGTGAAGGGACAGACGAGAAGACGATGAGCGCTGTCACGCCCCAGTGGATCATAAGCGCCTCCTCACCGCTCGTTGGCTCCTCCATAGTGAGAAAGATCTTGCGCTTCCAGGCGCTCTGCATGCCTCGGGCGACGTCGTACGGATTATCGTCCATGCCGAGGCCGTGCAAGATCGCATTGTCGGGCCTTCGCGCGTCGTGCGGCCGGTCATCGTCAATCGCAAACCCGTCGGCCGACGATCGGCTCTGCCGAGCAGCCCTGTCGCCTGCCGGCTCGTCGTCCTCGCAGAGAAAGTTGGACGGTAGTGCCCGGCGGACGGCATCGGGAGAGTGAAAGTGCTCAAAGAGGAGCGAGGTTGGCTGCCGGGCAAGCTGGTGAATCGATAGCCCTCGCATCCGGCGTGTTTGCTGCTGCGTCGCTGGCGGAGACCTGCCCGACGACGCGTCGGTCAGGTCGACCGTCGATTGGAAGGCCGGCAGCTCGCGCGAGCCTGCGCCACCGGGCGGCGAGGCGAGCTCATACTCTTCGCCGGCCGTCATCGAGCTGAGGTGATGTGGTCGGGTCGAAGCCGGAAGCTGCCCTGACAAGCAGCCTCACGAGCCGAACGGGCGCGTCGGTCGCCCTGGCGACCGTCGATCGCCGAAGCACTCAAGAGCGCGGCCCCAGTCGAAGTCGTCCGGAGTATAAGGTTGCGCAGCCTCCCTGTAGGTAGAGCAGGTTACTACTTGGCAAGTGAGCGAGCATCCTATCACCTCTATTCGGCCTGATGCACGCTTTCGCCGTCTGTGAGGGGGGTTGAGGATCTGCTCGGCGGCCAAGGCCCGCGCTGATGGCCCGCGCAGTTTCAGCCCCCGCCGCCGGCCGCCCTTCGCCAACCTTCCTCCCTCCGAGCAGGCCTGCGTCAGCGGGCCCATCTCCCTCGGGACAACCATCTCTCTCCTCCCTCTGGACGATCTTTCGCTCCCGAGACCCTCACTCTTACCTCAGACAACAGACTTCCCTTCTAAACCCAATCCGATGGCGTCTGGCACAAAGTCGCCCTCGCTCAGCCGGCGGCGCAGCATAGTTGGCGAGACGCTTGATCTCGCCCAGCTCGACGCCCCGTCGGCACCGGCCCCCAAGCGGCCGACGGCGATGAAACGAAGCCTGACTGGTGCGCATCTGCTCGAAATTGTGGAAGATGCCTGAACCGGCCACTGACTGCGTGCGAATTCATCACGCGACAGGAACATACATCGTTAGTCCCACCTCAGTAGCGGCGGCGTCGCGTCCCTTCCATCTCGCGTCGACCGCGCGGGCCATCTCCCCCCGATCGCGCCCCGTCCCGAAGACGCGTCGACGCTGACCCTTTCCGTGTCCCTCCTCCTTCCAGGGTCCCGACGACAAGGCAGACTCGGCCTGGCCACTCGGCGACGAGAAGGCTTGGCGGACCGCCCTCAAGGCCGACGCCGACGTTTCGGTCGCAGGTCTCCAGAAGGGCATCGTCCATCAGCTCACGACGACACTCGCCCGACAGGCCTACAACCTCGTTGACGACCAGGCGCCGGCTTATCAGGCGACTGTACGTTTCCGACGTCAGCTTCGTCGCTGCATATGGCTGACGGACTTGTTCCTGTCCCTTCCCATACTGTCTGGGCCGTGTATGTTGCTGCTGCGCGCGACGCCCGTCTCAGTCACTCACCGTGCGCGACCAGCTCATTCGTTCGTTCAACGAGACGTCGAGCTACCACACAGCCAAGGCACCCAAGCGGGCCTACGTGCGTCTTTCCCCAGAAGCTTCCCAGAAGCTTAATTTGTTCTTCAATCCTATCTCACTGCTCCTCCTTGCCCGGTAGTACCTCTCGCTCGAGTTTCTGATGGGCCGCGCGCTTGACAACGCCGTTCTCAACCTCAACATGCGCGACCAATATAAGGAGGCTCTCGGCGGTCTTGGCTTCACATTCGAGGACCTGCTCGACGAGGAGCGTGACGCTGGTCTTGGCAATGGAGGTCTCGGCCGGCTCGCCGCCTGCTACGTCGATTCGTTTGCGACGCTTGACCGTCAGTCCACTATGAGCTAGAAGATGATTTGTCCGTCATGCTGACAAGAGCCATCTCTCTCAGTCCCCGCATGTTGGTCCCTTCCGTATTTCGTCTCTAAAACTGCTTCGCAAACTGATGCTCTACTGCTGCATGATAGGGGGCTATGGCTTGCGCTACGAGTACGGCATCTTTAAGGTGCGCTGGGTTCCTAAATCTGAAGCGATCCGCGGCTCTACTGACCTGCCCTCCTTCTCGCAGCAACTACTGTCCCCGGATGGTGCTCAGCTCGAGGCTCCCGACCCATGGCTTGAGCGAGAGAACCCTTGGGAGATTCCCCGCCTGGACGTCACCTATAAGGTCCGCTTCTACGGCTCAGCCGAGAAGGTCGACGGCGCTAAAGGGCGCGGAGTCTGGCACGGAGGTCAAGAGGTCTTGGCTGTGGCCTACGACATGCCGATCCCAGGTGTGTCCACAATCAGTGTGTCTGTCTGGCTGCACTGGATCTGTCATTGACATTGTGACCTTCTTGCACAGGACACGGCACCAAGACGACTGCCAACATCCGCCTCTGGGCGGCCAAGCCGATCACTGGCTTCGACCTCGCCTCCTTCAACGCCGGCTCGTATGCCGCATCTGTCGAGGCCTCTCAGTCGGCTCAGACCATTACGCGGGTTCTTTATCCGAACGACTCAAACGACGCCGGCAAGGAGCTCCGTCTCAAGCAACAGTACCTCTGGTGCGCAGCCTCGCTCGCCGACATCCTTCGCCGCTTCAAGAAGCTCGACAAGCCTTGGGACGAGCTGCCCGACTACGTCGCGATCCAGTTGAACGAGTCCGTTTTCGCTTGCGTCCTTCCAATGTGTCAGTTGCAGTTGATGCTGACTTCGGCCTTTTCCCTGCTTGTGTCAAGCACTCACCCGACGCTGGCGATCGTGGAGTGCGCAGCACCTAGTCTTGACCCTTCAGACGAATACACACTGACCTGTTCGCCCCTCTTCGTGCCTCACAGGCTTCTTCGCATCCTCATGGACGAGGAGGATGAGGATGGCGAAGGCCTGTCGTTTGACCGAGCCTTCAAGATTGTCTCCAAGGTCTTCTCGTACACAAATCACACCGTGCTCCCTGAGGTACGCGAGAGCCCTCGCCCAACGACGACTCGTATCGTTACTAATCGCACCTGCTTGTTTCAGGCTCTCGAGAAGTGGCCGGTTCCGCTGCTTCAAAACCTGCTGCCGCGCCACATGGACCTCATCTACATGATCAACCTCGACTTCCTTCAGGCGGTCGAGAAACTCTTCCCCGGCGACGTCGCTCGGCTCGGACGGATGAGTCTTATCGAGGAAGGCTTCCCCAAGATGGTCCGCATGGCCCACCTTGCCGTCATCGGCAGCCACAAGGCTCGTCCAATAACCCTCAGGCACATTACAATTAGTGTTTCTAACGACCGTCAGTCTTGATCTGCAGGTCAACGGCGTCGCCGAATTGCACTCTCAGCTTGTCAAAAGCGACCTCTTCCCTGACTTTGTTGAGGTTCTCGGCTCGTGCGTGACTCGGTCTCATGTCCGTCAAAAGATGTGCGCTGATGCGCATCGCTTCACCTGACCTCATCCAGCGACCATTTCTTTAGTGCGTAGCCCGCGCGATGCCACATATGCCGTTGCAAGACATCCCTGACCCGTACTTCCTACACTGCAGACGTCACTAACGGCATCACGCCCCGCCGGTGGCTTGATCAGTGCAACCCAGAGCTCAGTGCGCTTATCACTAAGACGCTCGGTTCGCAGGCCTGGCTCAAGGACCTCCCCCTGCTCAAGGGTCTCACCAAGCACACCGAAGATGCCGCCTTCCGCAAACAGTGGTCGGCCATCAAGCTGCGTAACAAGGAGCGCCTCGCTGAACTGATCTGGACCGAGCTCGGCATCAAGATTCCAACGCATGCGGCCTTTGATGTTCAGATCAAGTACGTTTAGTCGCCGAGTTATATACTCCTCTTCCCACGGTCAGCTAATGTCTGATACATGTGTCGATCGCAGGCGCATCCACCTGTACAAGCGCCAGGTATGTTACGCTAGTGCATAAGTTAAGGTTTGTCCGCGGGCCTGCTGACCATTTCATCCTCGTTGGCAGACGATGAACATCTTTGGTGTCATCGCCCGATACCTCAAGATCAAGGCCATGTCGCCAGCCGAGCGCAAAAAGCTGGCTCCGCACGTAACCATCTTTGCCGGCAAGGCCGCACCGGGCTACTACGATGCCAAGCTCTGCATCCGTGCGTCCGCCGAGCGTTTAGAATCTCCTTGTCAATCATCAACAGCTCATCGAGCATTTCTGCAGGCCTCATCAACGTCGTTTCTAAGACCGTTAACAATGACCCAGACGTTGGCGACCTACTGAAGTGCGGTACGTCAACTTCACGTCGCTTGTATGATGCTCCCCGACGAAGACTAACTTGCCTCGCCCTAGTCTTCATTCCGGACTACAGCGTCTCGCTCGCCGAGGTCATCATTCCCGCGGCCGATATCTCGCAGCAAATCTCGACGGCCGGCACCGAGGTGAGTCCCGCAGTGATTCTCTTACATCAGTGTTCGTCACTCACAATCCCTTCGTGCAGGCGTCGGGCACCTCCAATATGAAGCTAGCGCTCAACGGCGCGCTTCTACTTGGCACTGTCGGTGAGTCGCCGGTGCTGCCTATCCGCCGCTAGTGCTCGCTTGCTGACGGTTTTGGTCGCTAAATCGCAGATGGCGCCAACGTTGAGCTCATCGCTGATGCCGGTGACGATCAGTGCTTTGCCTTTGGCCACCTCGCGCCCGACGTTGCCGGCAAGCGCCACGAAAACCAGTACCGTCCGCGACCGATCGGAGAAAAGTCCCCGGCGCTCGAACAGGTCTTCTGCGCGATCGAACAGGGCGTCTTCGGCGACCACGGTGGCCTCTTCGCGCCGCTGCTCGATAATGTCCGCGGCAGCGATTATTACCTTGTCTCAGGTTCGTCCTTTGATCAGCAAACTACTGCCCATGCTGACTCACTGCCTTCATCCCTTTTGCAGACGACTTTGAGTCATACCTCGACGCCCAGCGCATGATCGAGGAGGCCTACCTCGACCAAAAGGCCTGGGTCAAGAAGTCAATCATCACTACGTCGAGCATGGGCAAGTATAGCTCAGACAATGCGGTCATGAAATGTGCGTTCTGCTTGCGCTCACTCATCTCCAATTGCATGTGAGGGCCTCAACCTGACGCCTCTTGCTTTCTGGCTTGAGCGCAGACGCCGAGACCGTCTGGAACATCGAGCCGCTCAAGGTCCCGGACAATGTTGTGTAGAAAAGGACGCGCCTCTCTTCAGACCTCCATCCCTACTGTCGACTCCCACTCTCGTCCCTTCTCACGACTCCGCTCTCTCACGCAACGAACATATGCCCCTCTGAAAACGCTCGCATCACATGACCCTTTGAGCCGACCTTACTAATGAGCTCTCGTCAGATGTCGTCGGAGGGTCATGCATCGTGAACGAGAAAGAGAAGCGCAGCGGAAGTCTAGAACAGGGGGACGATATCATTGACGCGGTCCCTGTAAGTTGGACAGATTACAAAATGGTCAATGTAAGTCTCATACGGGTGAGACTTCCGATGAAAGGTCGGCAACTGACTTAGCGTCCTGAGCAATGCACCTGGAACGATGGAAGCGGATGGATCAGCTCAAGCGGACGCGACGAAGGCAAAAGATCGAACGTACTCTGCGATCCAAGTCAAATTTCGGATCTCCTGCTCCTTGAGCTTGACAAAGGAGTAAAAGACGCCAAACTGAAACTGCTGGAGGAAAGTCATTTTGTTGAGGTGGACATCGTACGCGAAGAATCGGTCTTCAAGGCTCTGGCCCTCATCGCTTGAGCCGCCGCCACTGCCGTTCGTCTGGGCAGCGTCAAAGAACGGCCGGTATTCCATGATGTTGTCGCAGACAAGCTTGACCTGGTCGACGTCGTCCGCCCGGGCGAGGGCATTGTTGCCCTCCGGATAGAGCTTGCCGATCGCAGGAAACAGACGCGCGCGCTGCTCCTTTGAGAGGTCGGTGTTGAACGAGTTAAGGGTGATGTTGATCGACCGCCGGTCGGCCTCAAACTGGAGAATACGTGACATGATCTCCGACGTCGGCCCGGGCAGCGTCATGACGAAGGCATGGAAGTCTTCAAGGTACGACTTGTAGAGCGTATTGCGGATGATCTCGATGTTCAGGTCGTCGAGGTCCTGTGCTGACAGGCAGTCGCGGAAGTACGGCGCTATAATGGAGGAGTATCAGGATCTGCGCGAAGAGCGATCGCTGGCTGTTCAGAGACACGTACCGAGCGGCGTCTCGACCAGAACCGACTGATAGAGCTCCTCCACGTTCGTCGCCACGCACAGCGCCGGCATTGTGTCGAAGACACCGAGTGGGTGGCACCGGTCGAGCAGCTCGCGCGTATCACGTTCATGCAGCGTTCCAAGCGTCAACAGGATGACGTTGTCGATCATGTAGGCATAGCTGGAGGGCGATGCGGTAGGGGCAGCGTCAGACGTCAGTCGGGCGCGGACCTGCACTGCGCGCAGCGACCGTAAACGCACGTCATGTAGTCAAGGAACTTGGCGAGAGGCTGGACGGCATTCATCCGGAGATAGTTGAACTCGGACACGAGCTTCTCGGTGGCCTGACGGATCAGACCCCAAGCGGTCAGCGTGTGTACCAAGCACCGCACGCGCAGGAAGGGTGGGCTTACCTTGTCGGCGATCGCAGCCGTGCTCAACGGCAGCGGCTCATTCGCAAGAAAGTTGCCGTAGTCAGTCGAAGACAGCTGTAGCCGGAAGTCTACAAATGACGAAGCAGTGTCTTTAGCGATAATGCGCCCAAGCCGAGGATAACAGCCTCTAGGCATTGAACCGCCACCCCAAGGGGGAAGCGAAGGGGCGAACGCACCCTCAAGCGTCTCGCATTGCGTCAAATTGTTGTAGTTGGCTTGCGTCAGAAGAGCGTTCTTGTAGCCGCGAACGACGCCTTCAAGGAAGCCTGCGTCGGCCTGTATTGAGGGAAATCAGCAATCAACGTCAAAACGAACGTCAGGGCTCGGTGTGATGGGCAGCTGAGGTTCGTGGCAGCGAGCGACGAGGCGACCCCGCCAGAGCTGCGATCGCCACCGCTAACAACAAGGACCGACGAACAAGACGTACGTTAAAGAAAAGAGCCTCCATCCTGTTGTTGAGCTGAAGCAATGGTCAAAGAAGGACTGGGGACGCAGCGGGAGTGGTAGTCAGGGGTGGCATGGCGGCGTCGCGCTCTCCGCACAACCTCAGCCCACGAGCTTCTTCTCTTCGACGAGCACGACCCGACCTTACCAGCTCGCCATTCTCGCCTGTTCATATAGACTTATCGCAATCAACGCCACAGGTGTCCGATTCAGCTCAATCCAAATCATGACTTTCAACATCGGCGAGTCGTCGGCCACAGCTGCCGCCCGAGCCGCAGCACGCTCAAGAAGCGAGCACGGCACGGGTGTCGACGAGAATGAGCAGGAGGAGCAGCCTTCGGCGGACGTTCTTCGGGTGCAAGACATGTTACATGAGTTTTCTGAGGTCAATGTTTTAGGTACGTCCAATCCAAGCCGTGCCCGGTAGGGATGAAGTCGCGAAGTGCAATGCTGAATGGCGGACCTCCTCCCTCCTCGCAGCGCCGCTCGTACGCCACTCGAAGCTACCGTTTAGGCACCTGACGGCTCAGTACGAGACGCACGTCACGCACACGCCAATGATGCTCGCCGCCGAGTTTGCACGCAATTCGACTGCCCGTCAATCTGACTTCAGCTTCAGTAGTGAGGAGCGAGGCGACTTCTGGATGGCCGAACGTCGGGGCGACGGTCTGCGCAGTGCGCAGGATAAGGCCGGCCCACCGAGCATGGGCCGTCGACGGAGGGTCAAGGGCGCACTCATTGCCCAGGTCCGTGCAACTTGGCTGGCTTGTGTGATCTGGCCGCGGATTAACTGACGAACAGTCTTGCAAATTTATAGTTCGCTGCAAACGATCCCAAATTGTTAGCCGATGCTGCAGAGCTCATTCGTGCGCGCAGCTCCTTCGCCCTGTCCCACACAATCATGGCCTGATGTTTGCTCTCTCGCTTTTCTTTTCTAGACCCCTTTGTGGACGGCATTGATCTTAATTGTGGCTGCCCTCAAAAGTGGGCATATCAAGAGGAGTGCGCTCTCCTTGTGCCAAATAGGGGAGTCGTTAGCTTGACTAACCCTCTCACTTCTAATTTAGGATCGGTTCCTACCTTCTGCGTCAGCCTGAAAAGGTGCGCGACCTCGTCCGGGGCGTCAAGGATCGGCTTGGATGGAACTACCCGATTAGCGTCAAAATCCGAATAGATAAGGACCTGAAGTGAGTCGCGGTCCTCGCACGCGATCGAGACAACAAGCGGAGACTGATGCAAGCCAATACATCAATCCTGTCAATCAAGATATACTGAGCAGCTCGTCAGCACTGGTCCGTCTGCTCTACCCATGGCTTCTGCGATCTACTTGCGTCTGATCAATCAAACTTATTTCCTGCTCGCAGCCATCCAGGCCGGCGCTTCCCACCTGACGATTCACGGACGAACTCGCCTCGAGCCTTCGACCGTCGCGCCGTCCCTGCCGGGAATTGCCTTTGCCGCTTCACTTGCACACGCCCAAGGCATTCCTACCATCGGAAACGGCGATATCTGGACCGCCCAGGACGCGGCCGATATGCGGCGCGAGACAGGCGTCAAAGGCGTCATGGCCGCACGCGGTCTGCTGGCAAATCCCGCGTTGTTCAGCGGCTTTGACAAGACGCCACAGGAGGCAGTCGAGGTGCGGTTACGGAATCTTCCTCTGTTGCCCGGACATCTGACTGACACCGGCCCTGCCATTCGTAGAGCTTCGTCAAATTGTCGGACGATTACTCGCTGCCCTTTGGCCTCTTGTACGTAATTACGTATGGTGCTCTGAGGCCCCACTGCATTCGCACTGACTTCATATACCTTTGGCTTAGTCACAAGCACCTCGCCATGATGCTCGAGGCACATTTTGCGCGGCCAGAGCGTATTTGGTTCAACGGCCTTGGCAGCAACGCCGCCGTCGTCGATTATCTTGAGGGTCGCGGTCTTGACTTCTCAAGATGACTGCCCTGTCGAAATCTTCAGGAGTGCCGGCAGAGGGTTAGACGTCTATCATGATTGCTTTCACTCGGCGTCGACGTGTCCACTCTGCGCAGTTTCTTTTTGCCGTCAAAGTCACGCTCATCTTCGAGGGCGGATGAGTCAAGAGCTACAGTACATCGATCTACGTCAGCGTGGGCAGGGGTCAATTTGGAAGAGGGATCCGCATCACTTCTGCACCTGGAAATTGGCGTCGCACGATGCTGTGGCATCAGTTAACGTCGACAACCGCGTGGACACAGTCGTAGAGGGACGGACGATGAGCACGTTCCACTCGCCCTGCGCAAGGCAGTAATTTCCGACCGAACCGGCGCCGACGACCCGGTGAAGCCTGATCAAAGTTTGTTAATATCACGCAGGGAAGAAGGGTGTTACCGAGCAATCAGACTAACTTGGACAACCGGCGGCGACCAAGAACGATGAGATCGACGGAATGCTCCTCTCCTAGCTGACAGAGCGCCTTGGCCGGGGCGTCGGACTGTGCCGCACGTTGGAGGACGAGAAGATTGATCAGGCGAAGGTCGATCGGGGAAGGGTTGTGGTCAAGGAGGGGGGGAGGGGGGGGGGGGGGAGCGCAATGGCGGAGATGGAGAGATGACTGTTACGCACGTGCACGATGACCGGGGTGATTGAACATCCCTTCTCCTTCAGCTTGGCCGTCTCGCCCGCCAAACGGTCCATTGCGCTACCACGGATCTCTTTGAAAACGCGCAAGTCGCGATCCTGCTTCGATTCGTCCTCGGCTGGGGTGCGATAATCGGACCCGTGCTCAATTGATGAACCATGCGAAGTCGGAGCTGGACCCAAGGGAGTCGAGGAAGACGGAGTCGAGGAGGAAGAGCTAAACGGGTTGGAGAGAATTGACGAGCTAGAGGAAGGCAGCGTCGGAAGGACGGTGCAAAGGTAAATGTGGTCGGCTGCGGAGAACGACATCTTCGTGAGGACACTGCAAACATAGGCAGAGCCAGTCAGAGAACCAACAGGAGAGGCGAAAAGACGGATGTATCGAGCACTGACTGTTCGAAGGCCAGCGTAGCGTCCTTGGTAGTACTGCAAAAAGAGGTGCGACCAAGCATCAGTTAGACGTTCCGCCAGCATGCAGAGGATGCTTCATCTAACGAGATCCAACTCACTCCCACCCAACAAGGACATTCATGCCGCCACCGTCGACGCCCGACTTGATCGTTGTGCCGTACGTCGGAATTTTGGGGTCGCTGAAAGCCGAGGGCGTCGGTACCGGCTCGGGCGTCTGATGCAGGAGATGACAGCGCGTGTCAGCCTCGAGCCCAGCCCGAGAGGCCGAACCGCTGGGTAGAAGAACATATGGAAAGTCTGACGCACCTTAGACCGCGTTAAGGGAGACGTCAGATCATAGAGATGGGCTGCAGAGGGTAGAGAGGAGTTGGCAGGCTCAGCGACAAAGCTCGAGCTGCGCATGGACAGTGGGGGCCCGATGGTATCGTCAAGGCGACTCGCTGAGAAGCAGACTTCGACGCACATAGGCTCGACTGCCGGCGCTCGTGGCTGGGAGAGACCGGCGGGTGAGCGGATGCGCTGGTGAGAAGCAAGCAGAGTTAATTAGCAGTGTGTTGAGGGCAGTGAACAGTGATGAGATGCCAAGGCCGGCTCTTGGAGCTCGTAAAGCAAGAGAGATCGAGTAAGCTCACTCGGGGGTCAGGTCTTGAGACTCGAGAACACTCATATTGGGAGGCTTTGAAAGGGCGCTGCAGAAAGAATGAAGGGGTGGAGGGAGGATTGGCAACCGCGGATGGCGAAAGGTGGTCGGGGGGTCTTTAAAGGTCGAAGCCAGCTGAGAATTCGGGCGAAGGTGCTCGTCGGGCGGAGCGGAAGCTGCGCGCCCGGAGCTGGCCCGCTGCCGACAGCGTTTTGCAGGAATGCCAGTTGCTACGAACCGCTAAGACCAGTATAGCACAAGCCGCAGAAAGCCGAAATTAACTCAGAGGCGGGCGGCCCTGATATGGATGAGCATCAAGTGGTAGTTGTTGTAAGCGATGAGCTGGGCAGAGGTGGCTCAGGGTCTGTCTCTCTAGCAACGTTACGTGAGCGGTCGCGCCTGGCGATCAGCGAACCTCACTCGGCCCGAGGGAGCGCGCGGGACGTTTCTCTCTGCGACGCCCACCATCATGCTTGCTGGGCGTGCTCCAATTATGCCTGCTTCACGCCTTCTCATATCTACCACCATGCAGCAGCCAAAGTCCCGCCCGATCGAAGGCATCTACGGTTTTTCCAAGGCGTCTTTGGCCGCGGAGAGGTCCGGCAAGGCCCGCGAACTCTGGAGCGTTGCTCGATCGATGGCGGCCAACATGGGTGTTTCTCGCTTCGTATGTGACGTTTGGCGGCTTAAACAGAGAGCCCTCAACTGGTACGCATATGTCAGCAATTCATCTATAGTATGAACTTGTCGCGGGGCAACTGCTGAGACATGAAGTGAATCGAGTGTCGGATACATGAATGACTTCTGAACCTAATCTGACAATGATATGACTTGCAACAGCCCTGTGGACCTGCCTCTCGACGACATACTCACCTCTCATCTCTTGAGTACCGTCGATTTGCACTGAACATCTTGAACCGGTGGTTTTGATGCGCTACAATCAAACACAACAGATATGAATTACTGGTACATGTACAATAAATATATGATCTTGGTTGGTCCAATGGTTAAGATGTTCGCTTGTCACGCGGGAGACCCGGGTTCGATTCCCGGATCGAGAGCACTACTTTTGATCCTTGCCTCATCGCCTTGGAACAAATCTATTGCGAGTGATCTTTTAGTTTTGCAGCAAACGTTCACAAGTTGCAGGCATCGTGTTAAGCGTGCCGTGGCATGATGGCTGCGCGCTGCGCCAAAATCTAGTAGTACAATTGCAGACGCCGACAAATAAGTTACGTCAAGTAGTAGATAAGAGCATTGTGATAAGTATGCCAGCTCTGATTTAGAGCAGAGCATTTGTAGACCGGACGGGTTGACAGTCGCTGGGCTTAGAAGCGGGCTTGCGCGCCAGAGAATTGAGAAGCGCTTGATGCCCGTCAGGCGCAATATGCATGACCGACTGGCCTTCTTGAAAGCTTGGGGGCCCATCCCCTTGAGATGGCCACAGCGGCTTATAAGTAGTGGACCTCTCTCGCGAGTCGCGAAGGGCTTCTTCATACTTGTATAGTGAGACCTTGCGTGCCGTTGTGATAAATGAAGGAGGGGGCGAGAGTTCATGTGCGGAATGCAAGCAAAAGCTGATTGATAAATTTATTACTTGGTTTGATTGTCATGAAATCGTTGTGGTGAAGTGGTATTCATTGGTGCTTGCCATCTGGCAATTTGCACTAGGCCGGGGTTCGATTCCCCGCGGCGATAACCCTTTTGGTGCTCCCCTCACCATGTGCCGTTTGGCCGGCGCTTTCGACGGATTGATTGCAGACTGCGATATCTTTGGAGGAACATTTGAGTTGTTATGTAAATCAAGTCGTATCCGGCGCCTCAGTGGAAGGACGACCCGCCGGCGCGGTAGCCCACAGTCCTCATCGAAAGCGCGCCGCATCTGAACCACTGCGCATCTTTGAACTCTTTTCTACAGCGAGCGCGCGCTTTGAGGGTACACCGATATCATCGACGAGCTCATCAGACGGCTGCAGTGGTCGTGCCGCGTCACAGTCCTGACGGAGCCTTTAAAGGACGCGGACGGGCCGACAGCCACCAAATCTAAACCATCATCATCACGACGGCCGCGGCCTTCAATTCAAGCGCATCTCCTCCGCGCGCAAGCCCGTCAAAGATGCCCTCGCCCCTCTCAACGTGGCCGTGCTCCAGCTCGAACGATCCCCTGGCCCTATCGATAGGCAAAGTGCATTAGACAAGATAGGGGTCCTTTTGGACAGATAAGGCCCCTTTTGGACATTTTTACCCGGATTGGACGTTTGTCAGAATTGAAGTTAACTTGCCAAATTGGCCAGGAAGACCAGTGCCGATCGACCACCCTTAATGTCGGTTCGACATGGGCCATGTCGGTTCGACACTGGGGTAATGTCGAATCGACATTGACTACTTGTCAAACCGACATGGTCAATGTCGGATGGACAGCTAGACCTTCCCATTCGGAGCCAGACAACTGTCCAATCTGATCATCCCTCAAGTCCCAATTCGACGTGGCATGATGTCAGTCTGACATGATAAGAAGAGGGAAGGGAGACGGAGGCAGTGGAATGATGATGAAGGAGGAGGGGGCGGAGTGATGATGGATAGGAGGTAGGAGATAAGCTGGAGGTGAGCTAGCTATATAGGCTGGAGGCTAGGAGGTGAGCCAAGTTGTGAGGCAGGGCCCCGCGCAGGGCTTCACCACCGTGAAGCACCATTCTTCCACCCACGTTCCATGAGTTTTTATCGGCTCTCCTGCTCGAAGACGCAAGTCGCCAATACTAAATTTTGGGGGCATTCGGTAGTGCCGGACCAGGGCTTTCGCGGAGAACAAGTTTGCGATCCGAAAATCTGCGTCTGCCCAATTTGCATAGTTGCGTCACGAATCTGAGATTTGCCAGTTCATTCTGATCAGCATCTGTCCAATTCGACCTCGCAACATCTCGATGTGATCTAGATATTCACGATACGACAGTGCAGTGTTCAAATCCGCTTGCAACTTTTTCATTTCATATTGATCATCCCGGTCCGACGACGGCCTGCTTTTGTCAATTTATTATGACAGTCCGTTGGATTGCTAAGTGTCCAATTCAAACGAGTCTCATGTCAATCTGAGAAGACGAACTATTCCAAGTCGACAACGTGAATTGTCCAATCCGGACCTTACGCTCTCCATTTGGCGGCTTCCAAGTCCATTCGGTTGCGTCAAGGGTCGGATGTGACAGTGTTAGAGTCCATTGGAGTTTTGAGTTGATCGATACGACATATGTTGAAGTCCAATGGAGGTGACAGGTCCCAATTGGAACATGTCTTCCTTCAGTTCGACATCTTCATGTGTCCATTCGGTGATTTAATATGTCCATTCGACGTTCTTGAGTGCCAATCGGACACAGACGCGTCGTATTGAAACGTTGTGATGTCAAACTCACAACTTGCAAGATTGATTCGGAAACGCCTTGTTAAAGCGTAACGAACATGATATCTGTTCCGTTCGGGTAAGACGCGGGTCGATCGGGACGTTGTCGTCGATTGGACCCTATTAAGTGTTGGAGTTGCGACGAGCGCGGCGCGGTGCGCAGAGCCAGCGGCGGCAGGCGGCCGCGCGGGCGCTGGCGGCCGCGCACTTGCCGATGCAGTCTTGACGCGCGGACTGCATCTGCATTTTCCCTTCCTTCTCTCTCCCTTTTAGCTTTTCCCTCCTCCCCCTTCCGTAGAGACCTCAGTCCACTTCTTGGTGACTAAGGTCAGTCCCACCTTTCGCCTCCTAGCTCACTGCATGTAACACGTCCTGACCCCCACTCTAGGTAGCTCATCCCGCTCCGTCCTTCGCTCAACAGGTGCCTAAAATATCACATGTATAGTCCACTTCCTGGTGACTGAGGCAGCTCATCCCGTTCCGTCCTTCGCTCAACATTAAGGGCCTCCAATTGGAAAGTTGCAGCCTCCGTTTGGACAGACTTTTCCTACATCTATCCTGTCATGGGTTTCGTTCTCCAGGGCGGGCTAGAAGCATAGGTCCGGGCTCGGTTTCACCAGTTTGGTTTTCTCTGCTGGTGTGCTTCATGGAAGGAGCAGAACGAGTCAGAAACATTCAGCCAACAAGAAGTGGACTGAGGTCTCTAGCCAAGGAGGGGAGCAGGGGCGGTTTTAAAGGAGAAGAGGGAAAGGAAGTGCAGATGTCAAAGGGCGGGAGAAGTGCAAGCGGACTCCGCCAGGAGAGCCCGCGCAGAGTCCCTCCCCACGCGCTTCCCGGCGCGCCTCACTCGTTGCAATTTCAACATGCATTGTGTATGTGAGCTGGCGCAGGATGAGAATGGCAGTGAACGAAAGCGCTTGACTTCTGAATTCCTTCCTTTCATGCGATCGCGACTTTCCTCGTTTCCAAGATGGATACGCCAGCCATATCTCCTCGCGGTCACCTTCACCGGAATAGACAAGTTCCTGCTCGCTACGAACCCTTTGTCAGCTTCTCAAGTACCAATGTTGCGTCCTCCTCCCTTCAACTTCTAGGGGGCGAGTTTAAAGCATGAGGCCATTGATGGGGCCTCGCGTTCTGACTCCGACCCGTCCGACAAGGAAAGCGCGTCAGACGACGATGAGGTTGAGCTTGTAGCTCGAGAAAAAAAAAAAAACGCAAGGGACAGGCCTCTGCCGCTGCTACTCGACGATTTAAAGGCGGGGAAGGTTGTCAAAGCTGCACCGCCTGACATTGTGGAGCTGGACCTCGAACAAACCCCTGAGCAGAAGTTCATTCCTGTTCCCGAAGCAAAAACGCGGTTCTCGCTGGTGTATGACTACTTTGTCAATGATGCAGAGACCAACCTCCTCGCTCACGCTCCAAGCGGCAACAGCGTATGGCCATGCATCTGACCTTCGCTTTGTGCCATAATCCTGTCTTTTTCCGCCAGCGTGAGCCTGTAGAGAGAACTCTCGACAAAAACGACAAGTTCAAGCTTGCGTACGCATACAAGTGGTGCTCATGTGTACGCCTTTGCCTCGTACGCGTGAGGTACCGGCGTTGCGGTTGCAGGTCACGTCTCTGGCACCAACTGATCAATCCCTTCTACGTCCGGCACTGCGGCAGTACGACTATCAGCATCTTGAGAAGCTAGACCTCGAACCTCAAGACCCATCGAGACGGCAACGCGACTCATCATCACCGCCCTCATCGCCTCCGAGCGGCCAAGTCCTCGTCGCTGCCGCCAACGTGGCGCGAGCTTCAGCAAAGAGGAACCACGAGCGATCTGAAGCTGGTGCTTGGAACCAGAAGGTCTTCGACTGTTTGATGGCGCTATGGCACGTACGTCGTAATCGTCCCGGCCTAAACAACTGCAGATGAGCGTGAGCTTCGTACCATAATCTGGTTCGTCTCCGAGCGCGCCAAGCTTTGAAGCGACACGACCATGGCCGAGTTGGGTCGTACACTTCTTTTTTGCTCTGAAACGCTGCGGTTGCCCAAGTCGAGGTCGGTCTTACTGACTGGTTTGTCCCTCTTAGTTGAATCCGGCCCAAATGCTGACTTTTCGTCGTGCAGCATGTGGCCGCTTTCAACCTGGTTCTTGACGTTTGGACGACGCGATCTAGTAAGAGCGCCTTCATGGGTGGCACGATCGCCTATATCGACAAAGTTTATGTCTTATCCGACCCTGGGCCCGGTCCGCTTGCTGGCGTAGTCAATTGATGCAGTGCTGCTGTTACCGTCAGGATTGGACCCTACGCGTCGACTTCGCCTGCTTCAAGCTGCTCACCAGACGTCATGACGGCAAAATCTCGGCTAACCCATTGTCAGCTTCCTTGATTGTCGGGGCTAGGAAGCCAAATTTGCCGTACGCTGTCGCCTACGTTGCATGCTCTGCGTTGCTTCTCATGATTTGACAAGCGTGTCTTTTGTCCCGACTCCCGATCAGCTTCTCACGACTGATTCAGGCTCAAACAACTTCCCAATGGCCGACCATCTGGCGTCCGATCTGCCTTCGTCTCCTCTTCGCCCCAGCGTCCACCATATCCTAAGTTTCTGCCACTAGCTCGCTAGAGTTGTAGGAGTTGGACACAAGACGCTCGGGTTGCCGCCCAACCGGGACTCTCCTTCTAAATCTACTGCTGTCGGTCCTCTGACTATTGTTCTCACCGCCTTCATCGACGATGGTTCGGATGACAGAAGCGTCATCCAAGTCGCTGATCCTGCGGAGCATGATGTGGACGATCAGTGGCGAGCGGCAGCGGTGGCCTCGGACAAGGAAGACAACAACCTGGCAACTTGGCCTATCGCGGAAAATCAGGATGACGTCGATAACGTGGCCGCCGCTTGCGAAGCAGTTCGTCAAGCTTGAGAGGATGCCTCGCTCAGATCGTTTGTGAAGTCACAGCTCACCGACAGTGACACCCCTTCGGTCCTGGTTCACAGGCGTCAATTTCCACCCGCCTTACCCTCCGCAGCCCCCCTCGGTCGACTCGTTTCGCCGCCCTCTGCGAGCAGCTTGGCTTGAAGGGCCAGCTCAAGCCGGTCACCGGAATAGGATGAAACAATGTGCACGAAGTCCGAGCAAGGGTGGTCGCACTCTGTTGGAAGAGAGACGTTGTGGCTGCTGGCGGGGGGCACTTAGCAGCGCCGGCGCGCTGCAGCGCTCGCTCTGCGCCTCAAGAAATATCATATTCCAGCGTCCAAGAAATCTCGCGTCGAAACAGATTAAGAGTCTGATCACCTCTATCC
Source organism: Cystofilobasidium macerans (assembly GCA_014825765.1). Taxonomy (NCBI): domain Eukaryota; kingdom Fungi; phylum Basidiomycota; class Tremellomycetes; order Cystofilobasidiales; family Cystofilobasidiaceae; genus Cystofilobasidium; species Cystofilobasidium macerans. The sequence continues at coordinate 5,419 of MVAP01000099.1, read as the reverse complement.
CTCCCTCACGATGGCCGAAGCCCTCCTCAACCTTGTCCCGGACACCCTTCCGTCCACGACGCAGCTTTACCAGAAGCTGGACGACACCTCGCTCGCCAAGTTCGACCGGCTCCCTTCGCCCCTCTCAGCGTCCGTCAACTATTGCGTCTGGGAGCGTCGTCTCCAGTCCGCCCTCAGGGGCATGAGGCTCTGGGACCTCGTCACCGGCCGTCGAGCTCGCCCGGCCGCCAGCCACCCGCTCGCCCAAGCCGCCTGGGACGCCGACGACGAGGCCGCCATCGAGTTCATCATCGCCAAGCTCGACGACACCGAGGTCGAGCGCGTCTGGAAGTGCACGACGGCCAAGCAGCACCTTGACGCGCTTCGAGCGGCCCACCTCATCGAGGGCACGGCCGGCGAGATGCAGCTGCTCGAGCAGCTGCTTGGTATGCGGATGGTCCAAGGGACTGACGTCCGCGAGCAGATTGACGCCTTCCTCACCAAGATCAACGCTATCCGCCGGATCGGCGGCGAGCTCAAGGACCTCGACCTTCTCGTCGGCTACTTGCTTCTCCGGACCCTGCCGGCCGCGCCGGCGGCCGAGATGCTCAAGTCATCCATCCGGACCCAGGTCGGCAAGGACGCCGTCGGCCAGCCCCTACCTCTCACCCTCAGCTACGTCGCCAAGTCCCTCGTCGAGGACGCCCAGCTTCTGGCCGCGACGACTAACCGGCTGACAGCTGCCAATGGCTCGACCGAGGGTCACTCGGCCCTCGCCCTCACGCCCTCGGCCACGACCGCCTGCTTCATCTGCGGCGGCCCCGGCCACTTCGCCCTTAACTGCCCCGACCGCGGCAAGTTCGGCTTCAAGGACGGCGGCGGTCGACCTGGCGGGAAGGCCAAAAAGTACTGTGAGTACCACAGGACCGTCGGGCACAACACGACCGACTGCAACGCCAAGGACCAGCACGGCTCGGGCGGCGGTCAGCGACACGTCGGCAACGCCGTCACCTCGGCTCAGCCGGACGCTGCCTCAGCCATCGCGCCCTCGGTCAGCGAGTTCATCCTCTCGGTCACGTCGCGGTCTCAGAACCCGGAGCCGGTCTCCAAAATACCCTATCCGCCGAGCAAAAAGACCTACTCCTGAGGCTCTGTAATCTGCGCGGCGGAACATAGGGTATTTCGCTCGGCCGAGCGAGTAGTCCTGGGCCATGATTTCTGATCTCAGCCGTAACCATATTTTGCTCGGGCAAGATCGTGCGGTCTGGCCAAGATGCGCGGTCTGGCCAAAGGCGAGCTGCTGGGCCCAAAGCGTCGCCTCGGCCAAGACGGACTGCTCGGCCAAAGTGGTTTGCTCGGCCGAGGTTTTTTCACGGCCGAGCACTCTCGTTCAGCCCACCATATTTCCATCGGCCAAACACTGCTGTTTGTATCATCATTTCATGCGCATCCATCGCAGTCCTCCTCTCTCCACCGCCCCCTTCAAGCCCCACGAGGGGACTGAAGAGAGACGGAGGAGAGAGGGGACTGCAATGGGAGGACAGACACGAAGAGCCAGGAAGGGGACTCACCTCAGGCCCAGCACGGGACGACGAGCAGGCGAGACCACAACGAAGACGACGACAACGAGCATCTGCATGGGAGCAGAGACAGACTCAGTCTTTGTCGCAAGGGAAGGAGAGCAGAGAGGAGAGAGATAATGGGAAGGCGCACCGCGAGCGAGAGGAAGGCGAAGGAGGGAGCGCTCACTTGGCCAATGAGAAGAGATGTGTGAGATGTGACGCACCTGGGCCCGATCATGAGACATGCGATCGTCGAGCGGGGTAACCTGAGAAGGTGAAGCAGAGAGAGGGGGGAGTGGATGGGTCAGTCAAAGGACTAGAGAGGTGAGGAGTGGGGGGTGGTGGGGTGAGATGGTGGGTGGGGTGGCGGGGGAAGATAATGGTGGTCTGTGGGGCACGAGAGATGACGCGCGGCGGCGGCCCTTGGCTCGGTGGCGGTGCTGGCACGTCAGCCACACGGTCACGTGACCACCCCAAAGTGTTGCCTCAGTAACCCTAACTTCTTCTTGTCAGCCTCGCGCCTCAAGGGATGACTTATATCTCAGTCTCTTCGGCGGGAGCCAAGCCCTGAGCAAGGACTATCTCGCAGTGTGCATTCTGGATGAATTTCGGGACGCAGCCGTCGTTCGACAGGCTCCGGGTCTTTGGCTGCACAGCGTACGCGCATAACCCCAAGCACAAGAAGCACCAGTCGAAGTCAGTGCCCTACTGGTTCATGTGTCCGGCGGAGGATGCGTACGGCAAAAAGGCGTACCGTTTGGTCGACAAACACAACCCGCACAAGGTCGTCTTCTCCCGCAACGTCGTCTTCGACGAGGGCTGGACGATGCGGACGAGAGGTGCCGCGAGCAGTGGGAGCACCCTCGCCACCCAAGAGACGCCGCTGACCGGCCGAGTGCCTATCGGAGTCTACTTGGCGCCGGTGCCGTCGGCCTCGGTGAGGGTCGAAGATGTCGCAGCAGTGGACGTGCAGGAGGAGGAGACGATCGAGATGGAGGTCGAGGACCTCGAGCCAGTAGCGGTCGACGAACCGGCTCTGGATAGAGTCCTGTCGGAAGACGAGCTACGCGAGGAGGAGGAGGAGGAAGACCAAGAGCCAACAGCCCCGCTGCCGACCCCGGCCGTACCTCGCTTCGTCGCCTCCAACCCCTCGCTCACGGCCACTCGACGCACGTCGGGCCGCAAGACGCAGAAGCCTGCCCGGTTCCGAGGCCCTCACCAGGCTAACATCCTGATCAGTCTGGGTCAGCGTCCGACTCCAGCCGCTCCGCCCAAGACTTACAAGGAGGCAGTCAGTGGACCCTACCGGGTCGAGTGGGAGGCGGCGATGAAGGCCGAGCTCGATCAGTTCGAGAAGCTTGACGTCTGGACGCTCCGTGTCGTTGACCTCTCGATACCTCCGCCCCCGGTCATCTCTGGCCGCTGGGTCTTCACCTGCGGTCCCAGCTTGGACCCCAAGATGACCAAGTTCAAGGCGCGCTGGGTTGCCTGTGGCTTCGAGCAGCGCGAGGGGACCTTTGGCGACACTTACTCACCCGTCGCTGATGGCACGTCCCGCCGGACCTTCTTGTCGATTGTGGCCAACGAGGGGCTGACGATGCGCCATGGCGACGTCAAGACGGCCTTCCTCTACGCCAAGCTGGAGGAGCCGATCTGGATGACCCCGCCGCCAGGTTACGCCGACTCGCCTGATCAGCTGTGCTACGTCAGCTCGGCCGTCTACGGCCTGCGTCAGTCACCGAAGGCCTTCTATGACCGGATCGCCTCGTTTCTGGTCAGCATCGGTCTCGTCCCGGTCGAGTCAGACAAGTGCGTCTTCCTCGGCCAGCGAGACGGCGAGAAGGTCCTCCTCATGCTCTACGTCGATGACTTCGTGGTCGCCAGCTCGGCCAAAGGAGTTGCGGACGTGTTCGCCGCTGTCGGGCGCGAGTTCGAAGTCGATGACAGAGGCTCGCTCGAGCCAGGTGAGCTTCTCGGCATGGAGTTCACCCGCGATAGGTCAGCCGGCACGGTCAGCGTCACCCAGACGGCCTACATCGAGGAGGTACTCAACCGGTTCGACTCGGCAGACGTCGCGCCCCGACGCACGCCGATGGACTCGACTCTGCAACTATGGGATGCTGATTGCCCATCGATCCCAGATTGTCATGGTTCGACCCTGCCAGCCCGACCCCGGGTTCGAACCCCCAACCTCGGACAACTCGAACTGCAAGATCTCAAGCACTACCGCTTCGCCACTGGCCACTGGCCAGTTGCTTCCACCAGAGAGCCTCGCCCCAGGGTCCAGGCCTGCTCGGTCGACCTCGGCCGTGTTCTCGGCCGTTGCGTCCCCGGCTCCACAAGGTGACGCCATTCGGCATGACGCCAACCGGCATGACGCATCCGGCATGACGCCATCCTTAGTCATCCTTAGTCATCCTTAGTCATCCTTAGTCATCCTTAGTCATCCTCCACCGGATGACTCAGGCCCTTCCAGAAGATTCTTCGCCACCGACCTCCAGACTACTTAAACCACTGTAGACCTCGAGTCGCCACCTGAATCTCAAGCTTGCCTCTTCGTTCCCCACATCCACCGTCCTTGCCCGTCAGAGCTCCAGCCTCCCCTCTGTTCGCCACTCGCCCCTTAACACTAGGCAAGCTTCCAGCTGGCGCTCTCACCCCGCCACCTCGCCACCTCGCCACCCAACCGACAACCCCTCGGACCCTTTTCACCTCACTCGCCGGAGCCTGCGGCTCAGCGACAAGCAGCCCGTTGGAACCTTCGGTTCGACCCGCTTGCATTATATTTCTGCCGACCTTGGTGAAGCCTGCTCTGCAGCCTCTGGCCATTGATCACTCCTAGCGGGTGGTGTTCGTCGAACGATCTAGCTTACAAAGACCCTTCGTGGACGCTTGTCTCTGCACTTCGTGACCATCTCCCGGGAGGTCATTTGATCGCGAGCTCCTGGCCCCTCGAAGTAACCCTTTCAAGGCACAACGCCAAGTTGACGAGCGTACGGCGTCAACGAAGCTGCGAGCTAGGGCTATAGTCTTTACAAGTAACCCACCTTCCTTCACCTTTTGCTCTCGGTTTCCACCTAGGTCGTCGCCGCGGGAGATCAGTAGCACACTTTAGTGTCGCGGAAAACGCTTCGAGCGTCTGAGTCTCTTTCGACCTAGGTGGACCGAAGCAATTGGTCTGCTTTTCTGCCCCTTTTCTGGGCAACCCCTATCTGTTTCAAGCCTCATTCGACCCAACCGGCCAACCACCGTCAAGCAATCGACCACCCCCGGACAGATTTTCCCGACTTTTATCAATTACGCATCCGTTATCGGCCACTGGCTTCCCAAAAAACCACCTCCGGTGACAAATTTATAAGCAAGAAAAAAAAAAGTATCTTCGGCACTCTTTCGACTCTTTCGCCTCGACTTCTCGCCTTCTCGACTCGATTCGCCTCCCCGGTCCCGCCTCGTCTGCTCGCTTAACATCCTGGTCCTCGGCTCTCTTCAATAAACAACAAAAAATCCCAAAAACATCTCTCGGTTCCGTCTCCTCTGCGCTCCTTTCCGGTCAAGTTTCCGCCTCCATTTCGGTCTCGCCCCTAGTTTTCGCTTCCTCGGCTATCTAATCTAGTTTCGACATGTTTTCCAACGACAACCCTGATCTTGCGGCCTACGTCCAGCACCAACAAAGCATCATGGAGCAACTTCAAGCCCAAATTGCTGCTTTGGAGGCCGCTCAAGCCGCAACCGCGGCCACTCAAGCCGCATTAACCGCTCCCGTCGCCGTCACCGCCACTGAACCAGCAACGTCACGGACTTCGGAGCCCAAAACCTCGGCTCCTCCAACCTTTGACGGCACCAAACCTCGCGAGTGCCGACCTTTCCTCAGCCACTGC